>JBBPNZ010001097.1:0-11168 GCA_038091195.1 Phylloporus rhodoxanthus
CCCTTGCGACGCCCAAGTCTCGGTGTCGTTTGTGCTTGGTGGGATGACATTGTCGCTGGATCCGCGCGATATGAACGTTGGCCAATACTCAGTCGATCCTAGGTCCGCCGTTTTTCTTTTCCCCATTTCTCGTCCACTAGAGCAGTGTTTTTACCACAGCAAGTGCGTTGGGGCCATCGCTGCAGGGCCCATCTTTGGTGGACAAGACATGACTATTCTCGGTGGGTCTGGGGCTCCTTTTGAGAAGGAAACTCACGGAGCGACACGTCTAGGGGACTCGTTCTTGAAGTCCTGTAAGCATCGCTGAGTCATGGTCATGCCGCTCTCTGATGATGATCCGCAGATGTGTCCGTCTTTGGTTACTCGCACGGAGTGAGGGTGGGTTTTGTGGAAAGCATCGATGAGTAGCATCTGTGCTTTCTCGACACCGTCACATTGGGAAGGTTATGTTGATGAGCGCCAGGCACGAGGACACGTATACTCACTGATCATGAATTAACGCACTGTCCCCACTCCATTCCAGCCCACAATTGCATCGGCAGGTTCGCGCGGCTTCTGTGCGGTTTTCTCAGTGAGCGTAAGTTAGGTTCTTGCATTGCCCTCATCGTTCGATACAACAAGGGTACAGCCGAGATACCGTCTGTGGAGGGAATTTTCAATTTTCCTATGAGACAAATGAGCTGATCGTTTGGGGAACAACAATCAATGAAAGCGGCGACAGGCTACGGCCGCATGCCCTTTACAAGGTCTTCACTCATGTGTGCTGTCGTTGAACAGGTTTACTCAAAGGAAGCCTCTCCTAGTTGAATAAGTAATCTGCGGCATCTGAAGTTTTGTAGCACTCCGAACAGCCGAACACCGGCCAGAGCATCCTTTCGCAACAGAGAAGTTTACAGCATCTGCCACTATGTAAGTTATTAAAATACCGAATTTTACTTTGGACCAGAAGCAATTGTGACTGGATATGGTCAAATTCAATGTACGGGCTGGACAGACTGGAATCGTGGTTTGGTCGGCTCTCTTTAATGTTCGCGTGCTGAACGGCGCCGAATGCGTCATTGTACTGTAGATTCGCTTCGTAACTTGAAGTAACGAGGGCTTGCAGAGGCCCAGAACATCCATCGGAGAGGTGTGAGCCGGGCCCGCGCACGAGCAAGACTGACTCCACCTAGTGGGGCGGCGGTGGACACTACGCGGACGCTAGCAGGACCCTGGGGCCTCTCTGAGGGACCTGCCCCTCGCCGCCAGGCCCAAGTCCCACCATCAATCAATATGCATGGGAAGTTTCCAGCAAGTGTATGTTGGAGTTATCGCTATAGAGCCACAGCGTGATGCAGGACTACTTGGGCATACGTACATAAAAGCATGATTCAAGATCCATTTCTGTAGGTTCCCTTCCCTCATCTGATCCGAGTTTCTCTCGAATCAAACGGTTCCCCTCCAATTGAACGAACAATGTTCAGCCGTTTTAGCGTCACGATTGCTGCCTTCATTGCAGTCGTCATCGCAACACCAAGCCCACTTATAGTGGGTGGTGTATACACATGCGGCCCTGGCACCGGACAGCTGAGTTGTTGCATCGGTGTTACACCATGGGTCAGATCTTTTTGTTTATTGACGACCACCTGTGCTCACCGATTTTGACCTGATCTTCAGCACTTCTGCTATCCGTTAGCAACCCATATCGGATCGTGCCCCCCACATCAAACGGCCAAGTGCTGCACTTCTGTGAGTTGATACATGTGAGGAAGATCAATTAGCACTAATGGTTTTGCTCTTCCTTTTCCACTGCCTACAAAAGACCGACCCATTGGATCAACATTGTGTTACCGCTGTCGACATTGCTTAGATGATGCGCGAAATTTTTGCTTTTGCTTTTCTTGGCTCCTATATTTCTCGGTGTCTTGGTTGGTCAGTCTGCTTTCAGTATGAAACGAGGATAACAAAAAAAGGATTGTCTGTTTTTTTTTATCGACATACCTATGCTTTTAGTCGTTCGGAAGAGGAAATTGTATGTACCACATGAGCAACGGCTCAATAGATCGGAATCATTGTACTTACCTTACTGGAATTTCGGTCCCATCAAGATCCCCGATTCGAATGAGCTCAGAGTCTATAGCCAAGGTGTTCTCAAGCCATCCAACTGACAGGCGGTGGCAGCCGGCAAAAGAGTTGACCACCTGGAACGGTGCGACGTAGCTACAGCGTGGATACTTGAGGTGACTGCTTCGATGAACATCTAATTGGGTCAAGTGACAGGTTAACCCGCGCCCGAACGTCATCAAATATTGTCAGGCGTCTTCGAATCACAAGGTGCAGCTGAAAGACGCTCAGCGTGCTACATACTGTAGTCTAAATTAACGATTCCATTCATCATTTTTAGCAAGGCGGTGCGTATTCAGGCACCGTAAATACCACCACTAATATCTCTCTCGTGGACGACACTGATACTATCGATGATTACGGCGCATTGCTCTGCCATTGGCAGCCAAGGACGAATGCTAGATCGACTTCGATACAGGTTCTGCTGGTTGGCCCTCTTCCTTTCTGCAAGCGACCTCGTTAATGGTCAACCAGACACTTGGGTTGCCGTCAACCGTACCTGCGGAGCAATCAGATCATTCCAGGCGAGTGCCATGGACACGCAGGGGGGGATTTCAGCGTCACGTACGAGGTTGCACTCATTTCCTCGCTTGCGTGATGATAATCATGTCGATAGGGTTCGGGCCATGTGACCAGGATGCTAGCCCAGGACACCGTCACAGTAGGAGATCTCGAGGTATACAACCAGTTTCTAGGCGCTGTCCAAGGCCTCTCCACAAGCCTTTCCGAATCGCTGAATGATGCTCTGTCTGGATGGCGTTTGGCACGATCGCAAGTTCGCGAAGCCGACTCTGCTGTTTGGAAATCGAATGCGGCGCCCATGTTCAACTTTCATATGACCCGAACGCAGCCTCGCGGGTCCGAGGTGAGCCGACAATTTCGTCCTGGTCTCGGGTCTGATGACTACCAGTTTTCTTTTTGGGGTGTCGACTAATCAAAAGTCAAAGGGAATAATATTTCCTGGGTGCAGGTGATCTCACAGGTACCTTTGGTCCTCCAGTCGCCCTCAGCTACTGAGATGCGTCATTCAGACTTACTGGACGGTCAACATGACCGCGTCTTGGTCAACTCGCTTATTTCTACCAACGTATCCACCTTACGCTTGACCCTGACAGCCGTGTTCTAACCTAACACATCCCTCGACGTAGATCATCGGCTCAAGCACATCTTTATCTACATCCCAGACGAGATCGTGGCTGCCATATACGATCAAATGAGTGAGTCAACGACGCTGAGGTTCTATGCCCACTGTTTCAGATCCCCGGATCCCCGCCCGCCTCGGATTACGGCTATGGCTTCTACAATTTCCCTTGCGACGCCCAAGTCTCGGTGTCGTTTGTGCTTGGTGGGATGACATTGTCGCTGGATCCGCGCGATATGAACGTTGGCCAATACTCAGTCGATCCTAGGTCCGCCGTTTTTCTTTTCCCTATCTCTCGTCCACTAGAGCAG
Source organism: Phylloporus rhodoxanthus (assembly GCA_038091195.1). Classification (NCBI taxonomy): domain Eukaryota; kingdom Fungi; phylum Basidiomycota; class Agaricomycetes; order Boletales; family Boletaceae; genus Phylloporus; species Phylloporus rhodoxanthus. The sequence continues at coordinate 3,556 of JBBPNZ010001097.1, forward strand.
TGTTTTTACCACAGCAAGTGCGTTGCGGCGATCATCACTGCAGGGCCCATCTTTGGTGGACAAGACATGGCCATTCTCGGTAGGTCTGGTGCACCTTTTGAGACTAGGAAACTCGCGGAATGATACGCTAGGGGGCTCGTTCTTGAAGTCCTGTAAGCATCGCTGAGTCATGGTCGTGCCACTCTCTGATGATGATGTGCAGACGTGTCCGTCTTTAATTACTCGCACGGAGCGAGGGTGGGTTTTGTGGAAAACATCGATGAGTAGCGTCGGTGCTTCATTGGGACAGACCTCCTGAGGGAGAGGGACCCATGCACGAGCAAGACCGACACCGAGTGGTGCGACGGTGGCCGACTAGCTACAGGCATTCTGACAGGCCAGCAGGACCTGTGACTTCTCTGAGGGACCTTGCCCTCGCTACCAGGCCCAGGTCCCAGTCCAAGCCCCACCATCAATCAATATGCATGTGAAGTTTTTAGCAAGTCTTGGTATGTCGGAGTCACTGCTATAGAGCTACAGCATGATGCAGGACCACTTGGGTATACATACATAAAAGCATAATTCAAGATCCATTTCTGTAGGTTCCCTTCCCTCATCTGATCTGAGTTGCTCTCGAATTCCCCTCCAATTGAACGAACAATGTTCAGCCGTTTTACCGCCACGATTGCTGCCTTCATTGTAGTAGTTGTCACAGCACCGAGCCTAGTTGTGGGTGCTTTATACACATGCGGATCTGGCGCTGGACAGCTGAGTTGTTGTCTCGGTATTACTCCATGGGTGAGATCTTTTTGTCTATTGACGACCACCTGTGCTCACCTATTTTCACCTGATCTTCAGCTCTTCTGCTATCCGTTCGCAACTGGCCATACCGGATCGTGCCCTCCATATGAGACGACCAAGTGCTGCACTACTGTGAGTTAATACATGTGAGGAAGATTGGTGATTAGCACTAATGGCTTTGCTACCACTGCATTGCCCACAAAAGACCAGCCATGGTCAAGAATGTAGTATCGCTTTCGAAATTGATTAGATGATGCCTGAAATTTTTTTGCTTTTGCTTTTTTTTTTTTGGCTTCTATATTTCTCAGTGTCTTGGTTGATCAGTCTGCTTTCGGATTGTTTGTTTCTTTTGATCAATTTACCTGTGTTTTTAGTTCGTTCGGAAGAGGAAATTAAATTTTACCATATGAGCGCTTGAGCAACGCCTCAATAGATCGGAATCATCGTACTTGTAGTATGGCTGGAATTTCGGTCCCATCAAGATCCCTGATTCGAATGTCCGCCTCTACACCAAGGGTCACGTGTTCTCAGGTCAATTGAACCAACCCAGTGATAGGTGGACCGGCAAAAGAGTTGACCACCTGGAACGGTGCGCTGTACTACAGCATGGATAGTCACTAAGGTGACTGCTTCGATGAACATCTAACTGGGTCAAATGACAGGTTAACCCGCCGCCCGAACGTCGTCAAACATTGTCGGGCGTCTTTCAGTCCATTCATCATTTTTAGCAAGGCGGTGCATATCCAGGTACTGTAAATACCACCACTAACATCTCTCTCGTGGACGACACATACTGACGACGCATTGCTCTTTGGCAGCCAGGGACAAATGCTAGAGATCGACTGTGATACGGGTTCTGCTGGTTGCCCCTCTTCTTTCCGCAAGCGACCTCGTTAATGGTCAACCAGACACTTGGGTTGCTGTCAACTGTACCTGCGGAGCAATCAGATCATTCCAGGGACACGCAGGGGCAGATTTCAGCGTGACATACGTGTGTTGCGTTCATTTCCTCGCTTGCGTGATAATCATGTTGATAGGGTTTGGGCTATGTAACCGGGACGCTAGCCCAGGACAGATCTCGAGGTATACAACCAGTTTCTAGGCGTTGTTCAAGACCTTTCCACCAGCTTTTCCGAATCGCTGAACGATGCTCTGTCGGGCCTGGCGTTTGGCACGATCGCAAGTTCGCGAGAGCCGACGCTGATTGGAAATCCAATGCGGCGCCCATGTTCAACTTTTAGATGACCCGAACGCAGCCTCGCAGGTCCGAGGTGAGCTGACAATTTCGTCCTGGTCTCGGGTCTGATGCCTGCCAGGTTTCTTTTTGGGGTATCGACCAATCAAAAGTCAAAGGGAATAACATTTCCTAGGTGCAGGTGATCCCATTGGTACCCCATCCCTCGACGACACAGGTACCTCTTTTATCTACATCCCCGACGAGATTGTGGCTGCCATATAAGATCAGCTGAGTGTGATGTCAACGACGATCCGCGCCCGCACCGGATTATGGCTACGGCTTCTACAGTTTCTCTTGCAAAACCCAAGTCTCGGTGTCGTTTGTGCTTAGTGGTACGCCGTGTTTTCCTTTCCCCATCCCTCGGCCGCGAGAGCAATGTTCTTATTACCACAGCAAGTGCGTTGGGGCGATCATCGCTGCAGGGCACATCTTTGGCGGACAAAACACGGCCATTCTCAGTGGGTCTGGCGCGTCTAGGAGGCTCGTAGAACGATGCGTCTAGTTAACTCATTCTTGAAGTCGTGTAAGCATCGCCGGGTCTTGTCATGCCTCTCTCCCTGATGATGACATGCAGATGTTTCCATCTACCCCCACCCTCATGGAGCGAGGGTGTGTTTTGTGGAAGGCATCGACGGGCAGTGTCGGTGCGTATTTTTGTCGTCGTCAAGCTGGTGAAGTAATTTTGATGGCCGCCACTGGATACGGGGACCTGTTTACTGATTGATGATGAACTAATCGGCGTAACCCATCCCCACTCTGTTCTGGGGACATGCGCAGGATTGGGCATGTGTTTATCTTCAACTCAGTTCATTGTCAATCGATAAGCAGTCACAAGTCTCAGGGTGATGTCCGCTCAACCCAAATACGGCACCAACCACGCCCTTCGAAAGTCGGAAAGTCCAGGAATTTGTATACCAGTGCAATACATCATCTCACTTTATTCTAGTGACATGCGGTTTCTCAGTGGCTGCTGATAGGCAGTCACGAGTCACGATCTGATGGGCCTAGTCTAGGATTTTGCATGATCTACAGCGTTCGATATAGCAAAGGTACAGTCGAGATATGTGGAACAAATTTTCAACTGACCTACGACTCTGAAATGTGACAACATGGACACATCGATGACTCCTGAGCTGTTCGTTGGCGATACCATAATCAAAGAAAGTGTGCGACCTGCCCCCACTATGACCGCATTCCCTCCGCAAGCTGCGTATTTTTACTCGTATGAGGTTTACCCAGGAAACAAAGTTCGCCGCTCGTACCTGACCATCTTTTTCACAGAGAAAATATAAGCATCTGCTATGTAAGTACTTGTTAAATGTGGATTCAAATATAATGCTGTAGTAACGCTCTGACCTTACTTGAACTAGTCTAAAGCAGTCTCAAATAAGAGCGAGATGCATGAGTCGTAGTGTTGCTAATGAAGCGAAGCACCAAGTTCGCCTCGTATAGCTGCCACTGCTGAACTCGGGCGCTAAACCATCAATGAATAAGTAAGTTTTTAGCGAGCCAGGGGCGTGACTCTTTGTAGTATGTCGGAGTCAACACACCCATCCACATGCACAGGGCCGCAGCAAGGTTCATTGTAAAACAATGTATAAAGGCATGATTCAAGAACCACCTTCTCTAGGTCTCTTCCCCCATTCTGATCCAAGTTTCTCTCGAATTGAACAGTTCCCCTCCCACTGTTGAATGAACCATGTTCAGCCGTTTTCCTGCTCTTCTTATCGCCACGATTGCTGCCCTCGTTGTGGTGATCACTGCTGCACCAAGCTCCCCTGGTGATGCCAGCCTTGATGCAAGGTATTGTGCTTTAGGGGTGAGATCTTTTTCTGCCTATTGACGACCACCTGTATTCACCACTTTTCACCTGACCTTTAGAGGCCCTGCCCCATCTGTAAACCGAGGCCGGGTCACGTTTGTCCTTTGTAATTTCCGCCATCAAAAGAGTTGGCACTTGTTATCACCAGGGACTTTGATGGGGTGTACACAGCAAGTTATGTACTTAGTTTTTGATTTTCTATTTTCGCACTCCTATTTGCTACGAGCACGTAAAATTCTGGACCTTCACATCCAGGTAATATATGGTTCCGTGGTGGTACGTTAGTGCCTCTCCTAAAGACAAGCAGTCGTGATGGCTGTAAACCGTTGTATTGACCGGCCCGTCCAGTTTTCAGTTCTGACTCAATGGCTTGGGGGCTGGCGACTGTTGTCGGCAGAAACCTTGCTTGATTCGTGTGGAATCTGCATTCTGTGTCGCTAATCAAATCCTTCATGGATGGCAGAGAGCGATCCCACGGTGGAATGGTTCCACCGTGGGGACCGCATGGCAGCTCTGGGGGACCCTGGCGCCAGAACGACATGTGGGAAACCTCCCACTTGTTTTTTTACCCATCGCGACCGATCTCTCCGGGGTCGCGCCATCGCGGGCCGCTAGTGGATTGGCCAACTCCCTCGGTAGGGTTATGATCGGTACATAGCTGGTGCCCTAAACGAACTCGGATGGCAAGCGGTTGGGGTAAGCGGTACTACGCCCCTGACCGTCAAGCACATCCTTTCCGAACACTGCCGTGAGCATCACACTCAGTGACGTGTGCACTTTACCCAAAATGTTGGTGCTTACAGGTTTAGCAAGTCACTACATGCAAAAGAAAAAAGTGTTGCAATGTCGGCCTATTAACGGGAACATTTGCAAGGACATTCCAAGAGGCTCCGTACGCACATTTCAACCTTCCGTGCTTGATCGCTGCAGTTGCGGTCCCCACAGCGGTGTTACATACATAAAACGGCTCCACCCGCATGGGATCGCTCTTCGCCATCATGAAGGATTCGATAACAGTGCACTGGGTCCTCGACAGTGTCACTATCGGACAGATCTTTAGCTGGATTGAAGCTCGGAGTTTGTACGACTCCAGCTGTGATTGCCAAAACCGGCAAGTAGTACAGCCACAAACATTTGCTGCTCAAACTTGAAGCTTGATACGGCATCCCGGTGAGTGTCACCACGTTTGGGCGCGATTCTTCCAAGGATGTACCGTACTGCTGCGGCTTTGCGCAGGGTCGGCACGACACGCATACAGCTGATGAAGGGTCCGTGCTTATTCTATGGAGAGATCCCAGCTCACTTGATCGTCGAGCAGGTTACGGACAGACCGTCACCATCAAGCCGTGTCACCAGGGTTTTTCGGCAATACTAATCACCTGCCGTCCGAATATTACGGTCGTCATTTTGGCTAGTACTAGCATCAGGTTCCACTCCACAGATATCGGTTTAAAGCGGCGCTTCTGTATTTTCGGATCTCACACTTAGTATCGGCCCATCTGTCGCCCACCATGTCCTCTGTACCGTCAGCGTTTTTAGAGCAAGTGTTCACCCGCAAGTGAGTGTTTAGTCGAATATCGTCACTTCACCTGCTTTACTTAATCTGACATTGAAGATCATTCGCGTTTGCAGGAAACACCTTGCTTTATTATGATTACATTCTTACACTTCCGGATGAGGTGTGTCTTGTGCAGTGGGTGCCAGATAATTCAAGATACGGAGAGTAAATAGGTTATGCATATCTGGAGCGGGCCATGCTCGCTCATCAAATCGCTCTTCCTGATCAATCGATACGGGAACTTGATTGGGCAGACAATTGTTACGCTGGAAGAAACTGGGTATTTGAGCCGTGGTTCCCGACAAGTATGTCTCCCCTGTATGTCTCTTTGTTTGTCAGGCTCAGTCGACCATTAGTTTTGCATTGCCTTCCAAGTATACTCCGCATTATTTGCCGTTTTTTCGGCAGAATCGATCCGCCGTGAGTACTTTAGTCCACACCACAATGGCCTTTACATAATCGATGCAAATAGTTTTTGTAGTAATGCGTGCCTGTGCGATCTTAGGATGCAGGCGCGGCGTTGCATTGTTGGTGAATACGCTATATATGCTTTATGGTGCGGGTATATCTGTGTTGTCAATATCCTTATTGCTGTTGCACGATGATGGTGGGTGTTGAGTGCTATCTTTTGGAATTCCCGTCACATATCCAAATGTCTCGCAGTCTTGCAATTTGAACATCTGCAGAAGGTTGGTCTGTGCATCTCGCGTTCACTCGCGCTTCGTACGTCCTCTAAGTTTCCTACCTTTCTGATCTTACTGCTAGGCTCGTAGCCGACACTGTGAGTTTCGTTTTCCCTCTAACCATGTCGAGAATAGCTGTGACATTTCATTGGGTTTTAAAGTGGGCGTTCTGGTTTATACCGTGGGTGGATCATGAAAGATATATGACAACATACTCAGCTCCCTCTCCTGTATAGACTCTTCTTCGATGGGTTTGCATTCGTGATTGTATCGTACAATCTTTTCCCGTTCCTCAAAAGGCGCCGTAATATTTATCCGTCGCGATTGCCCTATCTACTCGCACGGGATGGTGAGCGCATTGCATTGCATTGATCGTTGGCCATCTCTTATGGCACTCGAAGGCTTGTTGTTTTATCTTGTAAGTGTTCCGTTCCGGGCCTTTTCCAAGATGTTAATCTTAACGAGCATGCAGGTAAGTTTGTTTAGTAACCTGTTCGGTATCGTATGCTGGTGCGTTGATGTTTTTTTTCCTCACTCGACCTTGATATTTTGACTCGCACATACAATTAGGACTACCTTTCGTCAGGTAAGCCATCCTATGACAATGCAATACGCCTTGTGAAAGGATATAGACTGACGATGCATAAAAGGATCCGAGATATTACCTTCAGATATTGTGAGCAAACTAGTGAAGCGCGTGGCTTCTTGATTTCTGATGTTCACGTCGCAGGATTGCATCTCCTTTCCTCTCAGTCATCGGACAACGTCTCATACTCAACCTTCGAATATTTAAATCGAAAACGCACTCGACACACGATCTTAGCCAAGAGCTGGATAGGCAGATCGCAGCGATAGTTGTGGGCCAGGAGTTGGACCAGCTCGAAATGGATGAGTACTAACGATGGGATGGATTGATTGGCGGAGTTTCTAGTCGAAGCAAGCACCGATCATGTGCCCCATTCAGGGTACGCTGCGTGGTAGTTCACGCCGAGGGCATCGTAGTCCCTAGTACTTTAGTAGGCGAACCGGGCGCTGTGTAGCCTCCCAAAACCAGACCTTCATGTTCAGCAGCTCCGAAGTCGCCCCCCGTTTGAACCACGTCGGACAAGGTGACGTCGTGTCATCCTTTGCACTGACGGTCAAGGTCGGATTCTGCCCCTTCATTAGCTGCCCTCTTTATTACTACCGAAACGCCCTCGCATGCTATTTTGATCATGGACCCAAAGTCGAGAGAGTCGTGACAGGGTAACCACCTGAGAACGTCCGAGTTTGTATGCATTTTCTGCGTTCTGATCACAACGTATACTTTTCTCTATTGGAGAAAGCAGAACATAGTACAAGTGAGAACGAGTAGCCACGAAACAGAAAGCAAGCTCGGGACATAAAGTTTAGGCTCCAAGATGTATATACAGAATACGCTGATCCATTGGGATATCCACCTTCTTCATCGTCATCCGCAGCGCGCGCGCTGCACGGGTATAGTCCAGATGACCCGAGTCATCAATCATCAACTTATAAAACGAGGATATGACC
>JBBPNZ010001098.1:0-11163 GCA_038091195.1 Phylloporus rhodoxanthus
CCGCCATCCCCACCACCATCTCCAAATGGATCGATCAAGCCAAGATCTTCCATGTGCAGAAGATGCGCATCCTTGGTCTTCATGGAGGACGCACCCCTCCAACCTTTACTCCCCGCCCCACCAGAGACCCCAACACTATGGATGTTGACTCCATCTTTGTCGCCAAGCTCACCCCCACTGAACATGCCAAATGTATCAGAGAAAACCTTTGCTTCCGTTGTCACCTCCCTGGCCACTCCGCTCAGAATTGCCAAAAATTTCCTAGTACCACCACTACCCCTCGTCGCCCTCAGTTCCAAGGTAACCCCTCCTCATTCACCACGAGGAGCTCCCAGAATGTTCACTCCACCGAAATAACCATGCCAGCCGCCGCCATCGCTGCCTCTACCCCATTGGACGAATACGTCAACTCATTGAAGACATCTGGAAAGGGAGAGAAAGAGATCCTCTCTGTTCTCAAGATGTGTTACGAAGAACCTCCCGAGAAACCCTGTTCCATTCCTCCAGAACGTATCCAAGCTGTCAAGGATTTTTAAGAAGGGAAGCCGCCTTGACGTCTCCTTCCCTTACCGCCAATCATGTACTTGTAGCACGAAACGACAATAGAACTATGCGTCTCCCCATTCTGCTACATGGAAAGACAAAAACCGTCGACACCAATGCCCTCATTGACTCTGGAGCAACTGGAAACTTTCTTGACCCCCAACTCCTCCCCTTGGGAGACTTCAAACTATCTCGCCTCGCACAGCCGCTCATTGCCTACAACATAGATGGAACCACGAACACCAAGGGATCCATTCTATGGAAAGCTATGATCAAGATCTCCGCCTCCGACTTCTCTGACACTGTCTCTTTTCTGATACTTCGTCTCCGTCACCCCCACGTTATACTCGGCCTACCTTGGCTCCAGAAATGGAACCCAACCATCAACTGAAAGAACTTCACTCTCGACTTCGACTCAATCCCCCAGTTAACGAACACTCTCGCCCATGGTGCCTTAACTTTCCCTGACCCAGATTTAGACATTACAACCACCTTCTCTTCTCGATATCCCCTTGGGGTTGAGAGGCCTCTACATGAGTGCCCTCCCTCAACTGGACCTGTGAAAGAAAACATTGCCAAGATCACCATCTCCACGCAAATCGCTCAGACCGAGACACCTAAAGAAATCCCAATCCCCGACTTCTGTTCCAATTTTGCCAACATCTTTGCCAAATCTACCCACGACCAGCTCCCTCCCCACCATCCGTTTGACCATGTCATTGACCTCAAAGACACCTTCGTTCCCAAGATCGCCAAGGTTTATCCGCTCAACCCTGCTGAAAAAGAGACTTGTCGTGCATTTATTGATGAACACCTGAAAACCGGCCGTATCATTCTGTCAAAATCCCCACAAGCCACACCCTTCTTCTTCATCCCAAAGAAAGATGGGTCTCTTCGCCCCTGCCAGGACTATCGCTATTTCAACGGTCATACCATCCGCAATGCCTACCCTTTACCTCTCATCATGGAACTCATTGACGACATGAAAGACGCCAACTTCTTCACTAAATTCGACATCCGATGGGGATACAACAACATTCGTATCCAAGAAGAAGATCAATGGAAAGCCGCCTTCATTACCCCTCTCAGACTCTTCGAACCCACAGTCATGTTCTTTGGTTTCTGCAATGCACCCGCCACTTTCCAAGCCTTCATGAATCACATCTTCGCCGACATGATCCTTGAACGATGGCTGAAGATTTACATGGATGACCTTGGCATTCACACCCACAGAACCATCGAACTCCATCATGAACGAACTCGTTGTGTCCTTCTCCGTCTCCACGAACACGGTCTCTCTCTCAAAATATCCAAATGCTCCTTTGACACTCCCACCATGGAATACCTCAGTATGATCATCAGTCAAGGACTCGTTCGAATGGACCCCAAGAAGCTCTCCGCCATCGCCGACTGGAAACCACCCACATCTGTCAAGGGAGTACGTTCCTTCCTAGGTTTTGTGAACTTTTATTGCAAGTTCATCCCCAACTATTCTGACGTCGTCGCCCCACTCACTTTTCTCACTCGTAAGAACAAGTCCTGGACCTGGTCCCCCCTGCAACAACGATCCTTTGACCACCTTAAGAAGATTTTCTGTTCTGCCCCCGTTCTCGCTATCCCCAACGTTTCTAAACCATTCTCTGTCATGACCGACGCCTCTCTTCTCGCCTCTGGCACGGTCCTCATGCAGCACAATACCAATCATGACTTATGCCCCATCACCTATTTCTCTAAAACGTTCTCCCCTGCCGAATGCAACTACGATATCTATGATTGAGAACTCCTTACAGTCATCCTTGCCCTTGATGAGTGGAAACAATACCTGCGCGGTACCACTCTTCCCGTAACCATCATCACCGACCATAAAAATCTCTCGTATATCAAGGATCCCCGCAAACTTTCCCAATGGCAGGCCCGCTGGTCACTATTTTTACAGGACTTTGACCTCGTGTGGCAGGTCACCCCAGGTACTCGCATGGGTCCCGCTAACACCCTCTCTCGTCAAGATTCCATAGACACCTCCTCAGACAACGCTGACGCTTCCATCATCCCTGACCCCATCATCATAAACACCCTCGATACCACCCTCGCCGACCATATCCAGTCTTCCACTTCATCCGACCCCTTTGTCGTCAAAGCCCTTGCCACCCTGGATGAAGGATCTCCTCTTTTCACTCGCGCCTCTCTGGCCGACTGGCATTTCGACAATGGCCACCTCTATTTCAAGGGGCGTATGTACGTTCCTCCTCCTGCTTGGTCCACACTTTTGCATTCCATCCATTCCTCCCCCCTCTCTGGCCACATGGGTGTTTATCGCACGAAAGTCATCCTCGAGCGCGATTTTTGGTGGCCCGGTCTCTCTACATTCGTAAAACACTTCGTCGATGGCTGTGCCATCTGTCAGCAGCACAAAGTCAACACACATCCCACTGTCCCACCTCTCTCCCACATCGCCTCTACCACATTGCTGCCATTCAAACAGCTGTCCTGCGATCTCATCACCAATCTTCCCCTGTCTGATGGCCATAACTCTATTTTAGTTGTGGTTGACCACGGCCTTACAAAGGGGGTAATTCTCATCCCCTGTTCCAAAACCATCGACGGCACAGGAATTGCCTCCCTTTTCTTTGAAAACGTGTTCAAACGTTTCGGCCTTCATGACTCTCTCATCTCGGACAGAGGACCACAGTTTGCTTCTGCCTTCGCCAGAGAACTCACTCGCCTCCTGAAGTACGACGTCCACCTCTCCACCACCTACCACCCCCAAACTGATGGACAAACTGAATGAACAAACTAGGAACTTGAAACCTACCTCTGTTACGTGTAGCGTACATAATGGACGAGGCTCCTAACTTGCTACTCGAGTGATACTCACGAAGAGACCAACTCAAGAGATAACAAGGAACGAAGGAGGACGAAGGATCGGTCAAAGAGGGAAGTCTTTGAGCGAGATGAGGACAAGTGTTATATCAAGGGGATTCCTTGATATCGAGACTAAGGTCAAGTTGTGCAACGATAGTTGCTCAAGAGGAGTTATGAATATGCTAGTATTGCGCAGTTCAAGACTGGGGTACAAATGAAGTAAACAACGAGTATTTATACACCTGATACCTTGCACACAGACCAAGGGATTGAGAAAGGAAATAAAGCTAGAAAAGGAAAAGAATATCGAAGAACGTCAAGGAACACAGGCAGAGTTACCCGTCGTGAGAGATATGGGCAAAGGGTGAGATGAAAGGGGAAGAAGAAGTACATGGAAGTCGGATGAGTCTAAAAGAGATAGGTCCGGTGATCAAAAGGAAAGCTGAGTACAAGTAAAAGTGATCGCCTCTCCAGTTAGACCGATGAGAAGAGAAGAGAATCAGAACGAGGCGATGAAAGAGAAGAGAAATCGTAACAACCTCTGCATCTTTTGCGCCAACAATCCCCACGCTTGGGCGCAATCCCTATCTGCTGCGGAATTTCATCACAACTCTGCGCCACACAGCTCCACCAAATGTTCCCCTTTCTCATTACTTTACGGCTATGAACCACATTCCTATCCCACACTCAACAAGACTTTTCTCCCCACTCTAGAAAATCGACTCTCCAACCTTGATGAAGCTCACAAAGAAGCTCTCGCCACTCACGAATCTGCCAGAAAAATCATGTCTGCTCGTACTACCTGCCGATTCACCCCATGGAAAGTTGGAGATAAGGTTTGGCTTGAAGCTACTCATCTCCGCCTCAATTACCCGTCTAGGAAACTCATGCCCAAACGCCACGGACCCTTTGAAATTGTCCGCGTGCTATCTCCACTCACCTATGAACTCTGCCTCCCAAAGACCTGGAAGGTTCACAACATGTTCCATGCCTCCCTCCTATCCCCCTTTCGCTCCACAGAATCTTACAGCCCATCCTTCGCTTCTCTGCCACCTGACGTCATAGATAATGAAGAAGAATACGAAGTGGAAGCGATCCTCTCACACAAAGGCCCAACCAACCGACGGAAGTACCTGACCACGTGGAAAGGCTATCCTTCATCTGAGAACACTTGGGAACCCGAATCTAACCTCCGCCACTCTGCCTCAATCCTTTATAGTTATAAGCAACTCCACCACCTCTGAGACAGTAAGGTTCCAATTGACGGTCTCTTCGTGAGTATCTCTTGCAATCTTACCCAACAAACCCCACTCGCCATGTCTTTTCTCTCCTCCTCTGTCTCCTCTTCGTCCATGTCCTCCCCTTCTGGATCACTGACTGGACTTCGCTCTCGACAAGTTTATTCGACTTTCCTACCCGAACCTGCTCAACTTGCGTTATTTTCCACCATTCTGGACTCCCCTCCATTGATGTATATTATTGAACAAAACCCCCTCTTCGAACACGACAAGGTCGTGCAAGAACTTATTCATATCTTTCATGGAACCGCCCATACCACTCTTCTTCTTTCCTCCTCTCCCCAACCTGATATAGCCGTACGGTTCTCCCTTTCGGAAGTTTCTTGTTTTTCTTTAGCCACCTTACGATACGCAAACTTTAGTAGTTACATCTCTGCCCTGCCACTAGACCGCATCTACCCTGTCTTTCGCCACATTTTCCTTACATTACCACAAGACCAACGTGACCATTACCTCTCATTGACCGACACTCTCACCTCTCGTTCCCCTACTCTTGCTCCTATCCCGATTCCCCCTCCACGCTCCCTCTCTTCTCGTCTCTCTTCTCCTCCACCCACAGACACCCCCACTACAGTAGAATCCGACTGGGCCCCCACTGACAGTGACAAGGAAGACCCCCTCACTGCAGCTATCCCTATTCCTTGCGATCATCCACAATGGATCACTCTCCCCAATGGCAATCGAATCTTGTCCTCCCCTACACAAGTTCTCCCTTTGCCTGACCACTATCGTCTCCCTCTTGCGTCATCTTCTACCAGGTGTTTTCAATGTCATGCTCTCGGTCACATACGAGAGAACTGTCCTGACTACATCTGTCCGCACTGCCATGACTCCGCCCCCAGCCATCCTCTGCACAGTTGTCTATCTATCTACTGTGACTTCTGTCGTAACTGGGGACATTGTGACCGATACTGCCCCCACTGTAACTGTGGGCTTTGTGCTCAACTAGGACATATCCTCGATTTATGTCCATCTGCACACGTACCTCGCGCCTCCTCTTTGGAGAACAACAACTGACGAACCACCCTTCCCGGGAATTACCTTTTGGGGACAGCCAGGATTGACTATTGAGCCAGGGGCTCAACTATACGAAGGGAGTAATGTTACGATTTGTCTTCTCTTTCACTGCCTCGTCCTTTTCCTTTTTACTTCTCACTTTGACAATTGGCATGGTGATCGCCGTTACCACCATTCTGCCTTTCTCTTGATCACCAGACCTATCTCTTTCACCTTGACTCGTTTACCGTGTGAGATTTCTTCCTCTTCTACTCTTCCAAACACAGTTCCCTCTCACGACGGCTAACTTTACCCGTGTTTCATGATATTCTTCCAGGTTCTTTTCCTTTCTCGTTCTATTTTCCTTTCTCAATTCCTTGGTCCATGCACAGGGTAGACACGTATAAATACCTTGCTTGATTCTCGTGTACAGTAGTCTTGATCTGCGCAATACTAGCGTATATTCAAGTCCCATCCTCGCGACTTCAAGTCGAACTCTTAGTCCTCGTCTCGCTCAAGGAAACCCCTTGACCGATCCTCGTCCTAGTCTCGTTCCAGGAAACCCCTGAACGGCCCTCATCTCTCATTGTCCTTGTCTCACTCTAGGAAACCCCTAAGCGATCCTTCGTCCTCCTTCGTTCCTCTGGAGTTGGTCTCTTCGTGAGTATCACTTGAGGCAACTGGTTTAGGAGTGGAATCCATTGTGTATGCTACGTGTAACATTATCCTCTCCAACTCAAGTCCTCCCTTTGCCTGATCATTATCATCTCCCTCTCGCATCTTCATCCACTCGGTGCTTTCAATGTCATACTCTCGGTCACGTGTGAGAGAACTGCCCTGACTACATCTGCCCTCACTGCCATGTCTCCGCCCCTGTTCACCCTCTGCATAGTTGCTTATCTATCCAATGCAACTTTTGTCGTAATTGGGGACGTCATGACCGATATTGCCCCCACCATAACTGCAGGCTTTGCGCTCAACCAGGACACATCCTCGATTTATGTCCATCTGCACACATACCCCACACATTTTCTTTGGAGAACAACAACTGACGAGCCTCTCTTTCCGGGAATCACCTTTTGGGGACAACCAGGATTGACTATCAAGCCAGGGGCTCAACTGTACAAAGGGGGTAATGTTACGATTTATCTTCTTTTCCATCGCCTCATCCTCTTCCTCTTCTCCTCTCACTTTGACAATTGGCAAGGCGATCATCGTTATCATCATTCTGCCTTTCTTCTGATCACCGGACCTATCTCTTTCACCTTGATTCAACTACCTTGTAAGACTCCTTCCTCTTTCGCTCATCTATGTTCCATTACATTCTTCATTATTCCTTTCCTCTTTTGTTTTATTTCCTTTCTTGCTTCATTGGTCCGTGCACAAGGCATCTCACATATATAAATACCTTGTCCTCTCCTGTATGTACCTTAGTCTTGATCTGCGCAATACTAGCGTACTTTCAAGTCCCATCCTTGCGACTCTTAAGTTGAACTCTCTAAGTCCTCGTCTCACTCAAGGAAACCCCTTGACCAATCTCTTGTCCTTCATCTTCGCTCAAGGAAACCCCTTGACTGATCCTTTATTCTCCTCCGTCCCTGCTGTCTCTTAAGTTGGTCTCTTCGTGAGTATCACTTGAGTCAGTAAGCCTTAGGAGTCAGAGCTACTTGTGTATGCTATGCGTAACATAGATTTTGGGTGTAATGTGTGATAACGCATCAAATAACGATGCAATGATCAACTCACTGAGCAATCTTGTACCTGTCAAAATATCTGATGCTTCTACTATCTTCTGGGCACTTCTATCCAATGTGAATGAAGACAATTGAAGTTCCCACACTTCCAGAATGTTTCTGCACTTCTGGAGATGTTTCTCATACTCTCACAGATGTTCCCATGCTTCTGGAGTTCTGGACATTCCTGTGCTCCCAGAACTACTTCCGGTGTTCTGAAAACATACTTCATTCTTCTCCTTTTGGACATCGCTTATTTAGCCATCAGATATCATCAGAGTTTTACAAGCGTGCCTTTGCCCATGGTATAAATACCTTTTTTCATTCTTAGACTTTCCTCAGTCTTTCTTGCACCTCTCTGGGCAGTGGCTGAGGTGAGTACTATGTTTTCACACTACCTTATTTTTATATCTAATGAATGTAGTGGGCATTACTGCCCTTTACTTAGGTGAATATAGTCATTCTTGCACCTCTCTGGGCAGTGGCTGAGTGGGCATCACTGCCTTTTACTTAGTTTTGACAGTACCGGCATTTGCAGGTCCCATGAACCAGACATGTTGCTTTCTGCACATCGTGAATTTGATAGCAAAGTCCTTACTGCGTCAATTTGACACTGCAGAGACGGACTTGAATGGAAGTGGCGAGCTGGAAGACGAAGAATTGAACTTGAATGAGACTAGTGATGGTGAAGGCAATAGTGTGGAAGATGAGGGTGATGATGACAACAATGAAACCGATAACGATGAGGGTTGGGTTGACGAGTTCAAGGAACTCTTGGCCAGAGATCTTGAGGAACTAAAGAGAACAACATGCCCTGTGAAAGCGGCATTGCTCAAGGTACGGACAAGTCATAAGATTGCTTACCTTGGAATCTAACCATTCCCAGACACAAAAATTGGGCTATAAAATCATACACTCAACCACTATCCTCCTTCCAGCCTGGCGTGAGATCTTTGAAAAGCTGAAGTTGAAGTTAATGTATCTGCCACAGGATGTTGTGACCAGGTGGAATTCCATGTTTGATATATTGGATTACACATTGCAACATCAAGAGGCAGTTGATGGCATTACCCAAAAATGAGAGCTTGGATTGAGAGTTCAAACTGTTCAATGAGGAGTGGACAGTTGTTAAGCAGCTGCACACAGTGTTGATGGTGAGTCATGGTGCACATGTAATCCTCATGTATCACTGCTCACATAATCACAAACCACCACACTAGATCCTTAAGGATGCTATGCTTTTCTTCTCACGGGCAAC
Source organism: Phylloporus rhodoxanthus (assembly GCA_038091195.1). Taxonomy (NCBI): domain Eukaryota; kingdom Fungi; phylum Basidiomycota; class Agaricomycetes; order Boletales; family Boletaceae; genus Phylloporus; species Phylloporus rhodoxanthus. The sequence continues at coordinate 8,691 of JBBPNZ010001098.1, forward strand.
ACCCAACCTCACCACCATCATACCGGCCATGGACCACATTGATCATCAACTCCAAACATTTGCCTGGGACCAGAAGTACTTACCATCTGTTCATGCCGCTGTCTTACTGGTGAGGAAAACTCTCAACCGTTACTACTTGCTCATGGACAACTCCAAAGTCTATCGGATTGCAATGAGTGAGCATTTGGGCTCTATGACAGTCAATCTACTAACTACTCATCCTTCAATAGTTCTCCACCCTCGCCACAAGCTCACCTACTTCAAAAACATGGACTAGGAGGCTGATTGGATTTCAACAGCAGAAAGACTCATGCGAAGTGAGTTCGAAACTTCCTATATGGCCATCCAATATGTTGATAATCTGAAAGACACAGAGGACAATTGCAACAAACATGCCAACAAGAAGTCCAACATTTTTAATTCCCTCCTGGCCCTTGCCCAACCTAAGGCAAGCAATTTGGGGTCAGAGCTTGACTGCTACTTTAGCACTGATGTGGAGCATGTTACCAATGCAATCAGATGGTGGCATGAGTGCTGCCACACATATCCTTCCCTCTCTCGCATGGCACTCGACTATCTAACTGTCCCTAGTATGTATTTATCTTTTTTGTATTATCAGCATTCATGGCACCATACTAACGAGCATAAAATAGCTACATCAGTTGATGTCAAGTGGCTGTTCAGCTGTGGCTGACTAGTCCTATCACACGTCCGCTCATGGCTATCCGTCCAATCAACATGTGTGCTTCTGTGCCTCAGTACCTGGAGTGAGCTAAACCTCATCAAGAATGAAGATGTGAGGAAGGTTGCTGAACTGCCAGACATTGGGGAACAAGATAGGCTTAAGGATGGTTGGGATTTGATTACATTCTAGCCAATTATTGTAGCTTGTGTATGGTGTAGTATTTTATCTCATGTCAGTGCTCAGAGTGTGCATAACCTGTGGGTAAACCCTCCACGGGTTATCCACAGGTGAATTTGATCTGACCTGTCTATAACCCGTACCCTTTATGGAGGGTACGGGTTTATGGCAGGTAAGGGTATGGGTTGATGCTGTGGTACCCACAGGTTACCCGTGCTCTTGCCTATTGCCAATCCCAGTGTCTTTCTCATCCAAATATGTTGAACTCTGCCTTGATGCCTCCGACTTCTTTGATGGCTTTTATGACAAATCTACACAATGGCTCAATGCCATCCTCATTTACCTTGAAGTTAACAAAGGAGTCTACACAGACGATGCTAAGAAAGTCCCCTTTGACTCTCGTATATGACCAAGGGCTCTGCACTTATGTGGGCCAACACCTTCTGACAGAAAGCCATCTCTGGCTTGACTGTCAACTTTGGAATGATTGATGCTTTTGTCAAGTCATTTAACAAAACCTTCCTTCACCAGAAAACCATTAGGAATGCTATTGCATGGCTCTCCACCTTTTGCATGACCAAGAAAAACAAAACCACCCCATAGAACCCTTCCCTTGCTTTCTACATTGCTGAATTCCAGAGCAAGGCAGCTCTATGTCATATTGCTAAGTTCAACTCCGATGCTCCAGACTTTCTCCTACGAACTCCGATGCATTCTCTACCAGAACATGACCCGGAGTTACTGGACTTGTTCATCCATGTTCCTTTATGTTCTCTCGCACTCTATTACTCATTTAGTTAGATTCATACGTAGACATCATTCAGACGTCATTCAGACGTCGCCCATACCTGTGCTCCTTGACAAGCATAGCTCCGGGCTATTTTCCTTCCGACCTCCGTCTTACCAATTCCTTAGAAATCCCTCGTCATTCCGCTTTACTCATTACTTCAGACTTTTGTATATAAACTCTGTACTCTGAACCTTAGCACCTCAGTTCGAATATTAACTTAGTCCCAACTCCTCTTCTCATATCAACTCTAAAACTTGAGCATAGGCTCTCCTCCCTGACCTTTGACTCTCTGTCCTAAATCCTGGGACACGAGACTTGACAAGGGTGCACCACATAAGGTGAAGCCAGCGTCCCTTCTGCTCCTAACTCCGGAGTTCTGGAGTTCGCATAGGAGTTCGAACCGAACTTAACAGTATATTTGAACTCACACTTGTCAATCGTCTCACTCGATATGGGTACTCGTACTCACTCTCAAACTCGTGCAATTGGCGCACCTCCCCCAGTTCCGTCCACTTCCCACATTCCTATTCTTAGTATCCCTCTGCAGGACACCACTGCATCCAATCGCTTCCGCAGTTTCTCCGCTCATCCAGTCATGGAAAGTGCTTCCGTCTCCGTGTCATGTCTGCCTCTGAGATCTCCAACTCTGGGTGCGTGCATTGAAGTGCTCCCCGATGACAACGAAACTCCTCAGCCGAGTCACCGCTCCACTGATGACCTTTTCTGCACCCCTCCCAACGAAGGCCCTGCCGATGGCCCTCCTGAAGGCCCCGGAGACCCCGGAGATGATCCGGATGATCCAGGCATCCCAGAGGAAGACC
>JBBPNZ010001100.1:0-11149 GCA_038091195.1 Phylloporus rhodoxanthus
AAAGCTCTCGGGTCTGCCGCCACGCGAAATCGGCCGGTGCGGGAGCGCGATACGAGAGAGCAATGGCGAGAGCGACACGAGGGTGAGAGCGCACGAGAGGGAGACGGTGGTGGCAACACAAGGGCGACTCGGGCTAGGTTGGCGAGGGCGAAACGAGAGGGTGAGTGCGCCCGAGGGCAATGGTGAGGACAAGAGGCGGGAGCGGGGGCGACGCGAGAGGGCGAGGGTGAGGACAAGGGCACGAAGACACACAGGTGAGCATGTACATACAAGCGCACAGAGAGGGGAGGTGCGCGTATCGTTGTTGTTGTGCAGTGGCAGAGGTGGGTGCTATCGAATTTCTGTTCAGTATATTTCGTAGAGTTTTCGAGGTCCGCATCAGTTAGTGGCGCTGGGAACCAAACAACTTGTGTAATGCTTGAGTTCATGCCCCTTCCAGCGCTGTTCAGTCCTACTAGATTACTTCTTCGCTTTCTTTCGTCTGGTTCTTCAAAATCACAAGACGGTCCTTCTGATTATTCAAGGGGCGGCTTTTAGTCGCGAGAACCTCAACTTGGAGTCTGTTTTCATGGTACAGTCCGAATAATGGTATATAGCGTGTCATTAATCATTTCCGCCAGGGGATTCCAGAAGATGCCAAATATTTACGATTAGATCAGTACCATTCCATTGTCGTGACGTCAGGGGTTTCCTGGACCCTGCTTTTGAGTGCGGCCAACTCCAGAGGGCAGGCGGTGTCGAGCATGCTGGAGTTCCTCCGTAATTCAAGGATCCGAATAGGTTCAAGGGCGGTCTTTCGAAATGTACAAATACAAGGCACATCAGGGCAGTTGTGAACGTGTTATATCCCTCCATTCACAATGTCCCAGCTATCCAAAATCATCAACTCTCAGTGCCCCAACTTCCTTATCTTGCATGATAACTGTGTCGAAGGCTACCATGACTCCGACAACCAGAGCGTACGTACCAGCAGTTTGCATCTGTGCTGAGAATGCAATGGTCACTCACTGGTTCGGTAGTGGGAGATCATCGTCGTTGGTGGCAATGAAATTACCATCCAGAACGAACCCAGTGGACTCTGCTAGTCCTTTCGGTGAATACGAGGTGCGTCCAGTTCGAAGAGGAAGTATGTAGAGCACAAGGCTGACTAGGAATGATCTGGCAGGGTGCTAAAGTCTGTAGTAGCAATAACCCGTACAAGTGGCAACAAGTCCCTGTCCCTGGAGGCTGGTTCCAGTGCGTTTCTTATCCAAATCCCATTCCCTTGCTTGACATTCGTTCGCGCCCTTCATCAAGGATCGCGACCACGAACGGACAATACGTCTGGTTCCTGACTGGTGGTCAAGATTATGCTCCGGTAATACATGTTTTGAGTGCACGGAAGACCTCTCATGATCTATTCGGTTGATAGGTTGTGCTCAAGGAAGCCCCTTACCAGGGGAAGGACGCGCAGTGGGGCTATGAGCCGACTGCTCGTGTCGGGTGGACGTAGGGCTTTCTGCCACCATGTGTCGTGTGGGCCCTCAGTGAAGTCGCGTTATCGAGTCTGTATGTAGGATATCACAGCAGTGTTTCGAGTTCTGCAAGATCTGAATGAATTGAATCGAGTGTGTTGTTTATGGCGAGATAGTAAGGTCAAAGCCTCAATGCACACTCAGTGACAGGTGGTACGGAGGTCAATACTGCCTCTACCAGATGACCCTGCTGACACGAGCCAGACAAGGCATATGTGCGTTGATCGGCAAGGCCAAGAGACGAAGGGGGCGCACAAGGAGGGGTGGGCAAGAGCCCAGACAGGGCATGCATTGATCGGCAGGGGCCAGGCAGCGGGGCTAAGAGACGAAGGGGCAGAAATAATTGGTAGCGTCACCGATCAGCAAGAGCGGGCGAGGGCACATACTTACTTACCCTTGACTGGCACTGGCACTCACTGCCAGGGCCGTAAATTGAACAGAGACATCCAAGTGACTGGTGCAAGGTTCATTTCGTTATTACTTGCCCGTGCAAGTATGGCCACCGAATGTGATGCTCTGTGACAGTGTCACAGTGCTGTCTTCGGACGAGCGCCGTGCTCGGGTCTAGGAAGTCCGAAGAACGGTCATGAAATGCTGCCCTGGGGCTCACGGTGCCTTCCTCAAGTGGTTAGACCGCCTAGTGACAGAAACGCGGTCAAAATACTAGTCGGACACAAAACTTATGGCAGGTGGCGTTACAGAGGTCCAAGTTCTATCCCACTCCACCTATTACAACAATGCGTTTAACCTTATGTACCACAGCGGGGGCATCTGTGCGGGCATCGATCTCAACAGCGAGTACCGCGGTAGACGTAAGGGTGTGGTCAAGATCTAGGCGTCGATCCTGCCGAGCGGGGACTGAAGTAACTGATCAATGACTCCCCGTACGTGTGCCCACACAGCGGAACTTCCAGTAGAATTGTCTCACAGCCACTCGGATGAAGTTTCTGCCCATCCCAATAACAATAAGTATTATGTGCTCGCCTTGTACCTCATTTCTTCAAAGTCGATCATCAGACCAAGCCATCACACCTACGGGGGTAGTTACCAGTGGTCCTGTGTTGAGCAGCACGGTTATTCAGGCTGCCTCATACGACAGCTGGTCACTAGTCTAAGTTGTGTTGGATTCTGTCGCGACTCGCGACTGCCATTATTTATGCACACGGCTGTAATATGCATGATGATGTGTACTTTATTACTGGATGGCGTCGCCGTAGCGGGGGTTGCCATCCACCTGGCGGGGAGTAGCATATAATGGTGAACTTCCCACCGCTCAAACCAGAGCGTCAGATCAGACGTCCTGTGATTTCGAGGTATTTCGAATCAGTGTTTAGATGATAAGATGGATATCGCCTTGCTAATGCGGAAACTTATGGAACTGCGGCGAAGAAACGGATCAATCAATGGGAAATGCAACATGTGACGTTTGTACTTCCTACGTCGGCGCCACATTACGGATTCCAATTTCCAAGGTTCTATGTATCCCCAGATGGGCCTCAGCTCTGATAAACGCATTGTTCTAAATATAGGTGGCGTGGAAAGTTTGTCAGAGTATTTTGACCTCATAAGTTCTGTCATTAGTCTAACCGCTTGAGGAATGCATCCATGAGCCCCAGTTTGTTCCCAGATTAACCAAAGGGCGATGATCTCTAGATAACTTCTTCTTCCTCTAGCACCCTGGTACTTCGAAATCACAGGACGGTCTTTCTGATTATACAAGGGGCTGCTTTTAGTCGCGAGAACCTCGACTTGGAATCCAGTTGTGCTGTTCAAATCTGGAATGCAAGGGCCGAACAGTGGCACCTCCACCGTATCCCAATCACGTCAAGGGGATATAGAAGATGCCAAATATTTACGATTAGATCGGTACCATTCATCGCATCCCGTAGACATTAGGTTTCTTGGACCCCGTGTCTGGAAACTCCAGGGCAGGCGGTGTGGAGCATCCTGCGTTCCTCCGCCTTAATTCAACGATCCGAATAGGCTGAAGGGCGGTCTTTTCAAAACGTATAAATACGAGGTTCATCTGGCCAGATGTGAATCAACACATCTAGTGCTTCCCCAGAGATCTACGTGTTATATATTCCGCCGTTCGCAATGTCTCAAGCCAAAATCATCAGCTATCAGTACCAAGGCCAAGCCGCTGACCTCCTGGATGCTGTCAAGAATGGGCCTGTCGGAGGTTATCATATAAACTACGACTCTAACAATCAGAGTGTACGTACCAGCAGTTTGCATTTGTGCTGAGAATGCAATGGTCACTCACTGGTTCGGTAGTGGGAGATCGTCGTCGTCGGTGGCAATCAAATCACCATCAAGAACGTTTCCACTGGAACCTATGCGAGTCCTTCCGGCGAATACGATGTGCGTCCAGTTGGAAGAGTAAGCATGTAGAGCACAAGGCTGAAGGAATATTCTGGCAGGGTGCTCAAGTCGTTGGTAACCCTAACCCGTACAAGTGGCAACAAGTCCCTGTCCCTGGAGGCTGGTACCAGTGCGTTTCTTATCCAAATCGCATTCCCTTGCTTGACATTCGTTCGCGCCCTTCATCAAGGATCGCGACCACGGACGGACAATACGTCTGGTTCCTGACTGGTGGTCAAGATCGCGCTCCGGTAATACACGTTTTGAGTGCACGGAAGACCTCTCATAACCCATTCGGTTGATAGATTGTGCTCAAGGGAGCCTCTTACCGCGGGAAGGACGCGCAGTGGGGCTATGAGCCGACTGCTCGTATCGGGTGACCGCAGGGCTTTCTGCCACCAGGTGCCATCTGACCGTTGAAGTCAAGTTCTTGAACGCTATCTCCAGTATACAATCTGAAAAAAGAAAAAAAAAAAAAAGGTTTGGAAATGTGTATGTAGGATATCGTAGCAGTGTTCGAGTTTTGCGAGATCTGAATGGATTGAATCGGGTATGTTCACGGATACGCTCGAGGCCTCAACAGTGTACATTCGGTGACAGGTGGTTCAATACTGTCTCTACCAAGGAACTCCACTACCGGAAAGCTTCCCCAGAACTGACAAATGCAGGCTTGGGTGAATTGTACAACTACCAACTAGCCGTAACGTTCTACCTCTGAAGTACTAGCCATATTCCCGCTACTTACAGCTGTGCCCAAATAGTTTGAGATTTGTAGTTATTTTTTTGGGTAGCACGAGAGCTCTTCCCAATTGGGACACAACGGCAATCAGCACGAGATGCAGCCTGTTGCCTCTCCACTCCTAACCACAGTATGAAGCTTGAAGACCCAAAAATCATTGAAAATGGGGCAGACTACAGAGTACGGGACTGAAATATCCTTGGATGACACTGCTCCTGACAGCGGAACACTGGACTATCTCTTCAACGAAACCCAATGCCTGATTCCTTCGATGGCGCTCAACATAATACGATGCGGGCACGAACAAGGATTATAGTGCCACCAGGTAGGTTGGTCTGTGCAATCCAAGTTGAGCTTGGGCACAAGGTAGACACGATCATGCACGGCTTGGGATTGGGTTTAGCAAACGAGCGGATAATCAGTCGGCCTTGATGTGCGAACTGGGCAGCCTGGGTGATGGTCAGAATGTCGAATGGTGGCAGAGACATTGTCACCATGGCTGTTATGGTTAACTTTGTCCTTGGTCTTGATTGTGTGAGCAATGCGCGAGTGAGAATACGTTCGACCACAAACTGGGGATGGGGGCTGGTTGACTTCGCCAAGTTCATAAAAATTGTGCGCCAATGATAGAGGCTGGAATGAGAAGGGAAAAGGGTATGTCGTCTGCCACCCAGCCAATCTCCCAGAGGCGAAGGGCGCATTCCTCGCAGCCATCGTTGCCAATCAGTGTTGATGGGGTCGTCGATAGTCCCGATTTGGAAGCCCTTGGGTTGCTCAAAAAAATAACTACAAATCTCAAACTATTTGGGAAGTTAACCGCTGTAAACGGACTTGCCAACTAAGCGATTTGGCAAAGACGGCTAAGATGAAAAGACTCGTCAGACAGAACATGGAACATTGTCTTAGCTACTTATTTTGCTAAAATGTCTTATGCAGCTTGATAGATTCAACTGAATAGTATTATCTATATACTAGTAATATACAGCGGTCGAATGAGTGAAGCGATGGCGTGCGGGCGAGTTGTTCCTCGTCCTCGTTGCTATCGCGCTATCATCACCGTTATCCTTGTCATCATGTCATCACCGTCATGCAGTTGCGCACGTGTCGTCGTCGCCATCGTCGCGCCTGTGCAGGTGATGTGGGTGCGTCGCACCCGTCTCGTCCTCGTCCTCGTGCGAGACGAGGCAACAGCAACGGCGATATGGTGGCGGGGGAAAGCGTGCGAGGGCGTTCAGTGGGCGCATTGGGGAACAAGCGAGGGGGAGGATGCATGCCAACTTGTCCTCGCAAGGCAGGCGACAGCTGGGCGGGGCCGTGCAGGCATGTGTCGCCTCGTCCCCCTGCGATGAGACAGCGCGGGGAGGAGCAAGTGGGCGAGAGCGCATGGGTGCATTGGGGAACGGGCAAGGCGTGCGGGCATGTCGCCATGCCCTGTGCGAGATGGCTCAGTGATGGGGGTGTCCCATTGTGCACGTGTCGTCGTCGTCATTTTCGTCTCCTCCTGATGGCGGTAGTGGTGCGCGTGTGGCAGCACACGCGTCGCCGTTGGCATCGTCAAGTGGTGTGTGCCATCGCGCATGCGTCGTCATTGTCGTTGTCGTCATGGTCCTGCGACGGTGATGTAGGTGCGGTAACGCACGTCGACGTCGTAGTGTCGTTGATGGCGCTGGGCCATCGACGACATTGCGTCATCGCGTCGCCGTTTCTGCCGTGTCCTCCAGGCGTGCGGTTGGGCATACCGCACGCGCGGTCGTTGTCGTGCCCTCCAGGTGGCGGTGGTGTGGGTGCGGTCGCGCACATCGTCGTCGCCGTGGTGTTGCGACTTGCAGCGGTAGCGGTCTTGCAGTATATAGCGCGGACTTAGCAGAAAATTCCCACGTCAAATTTGTGTTGACATGTTTGGCAACGCCTCGTCTACGCCGATATCTACTCATGTTCGTCGCGCTCATTGTTCACTTTCCCCCCTACTACCACCTCACCACCCTACCAAGGCTCGCTCATACAAATAATACTTTCCCCTCTACCACCTCCAAGGCACCTGCCAAGGCCGATTCGGGTTCAAAGGTTCGTCGCCTAGTGCCGACTTGTTCAGCCGCTGCCTCATCTCACGCAAGGACGAGGCGACACGCATGTACGTTCACCTGTTCCCCAACCCACCCATGTGTTCTCACACCCCCCTCGTGTCCCATCGCCGTTGCCTCGTTTTGCATGAGGACAAGGCGACACGGCCCTGCCCATGTAGATACCCCAACAACTACGACGGCGGCGGCTGTGGTCATGGACCCAGCGTGCATGTCGAACGACTCTGAGGATAGGCCGGGTGACGACACGCTTCACCCAGGCATACCCCCAAAGCCGCCCGACGCAGGATAGCGTGAAGGTAGGCATGGGTGCGAAACGGTGAAGGCGAAGTCGGAGGGCGAGGTCGAGGAGGTGGATGACGAAGCACCAACCCCACAAAGCGCAGAGGAAAGCGCATGCGCGCAACAAGGCGCACAACGTGACGACAGACCCCACACGCGCTCAAGCGAGCCAGGTGGCCGGACCACAAACGAGGGCGAAGCGTGCGAGTGCGCAGCTGCAGGAGTCGACGAGAAAGTCGAGGGCGAATCCACAGACGCCAAGGTCGAGGGGGAGAGTGGCCAGGACGGCTATTACGAGGTGGTGAGATGAAGCGCGCGATTGCGCGAGCAATCGACAACGACTGACGAAGTTGATCAGTTACACCCACCAGTCAACGGCGACGTACCAGAACCACCCTCACATCTACCAACTCCACCCAAACCTCCTGGCAAGTCCCCACAACGACCCTATGAAGCCGCGCACGCTGATCGCGAGGGAGAGAGGAGGCGCGCGCTCCAGCGTCGAAGCGAATGCGTCGGGAGCACCGGAGCACCACTACGACCGTGAAATATGTCCAAACGGCCTGCAGAGGGTGTCAGAACGACTCAACCCACAGCCAGAACGAAAGCTCAAGGCATACGCACCATGTGCTGGATAGCAAAGCGGACGCGTTGGGGACAGTCGATGCCATTGCTTCATTTGTTCGACTGCATGTATATTACTAGTATATGGATAATACTACTTGGTTGAACCTATCAAGCTGCATAAGATATTTTAGCAAAATAAGTGGCTAAGACAATGTCCCATGTTCTGTCTGATGAGTCTATTCATCTTACCCGTCTTTGCCAAATCGCTTAGTTGGCAAGTCCGTTTAAGCCACTGTCAAATAAGACAAAATAAGAACCGTGTAATTTCTGCCGCCCACTGACTCAAGCCAACTACCTTCTCATCCTCAATAAGCAAAGACCACAAAATCCACAACGGACTCACCTAGCCACGAACTGCACCATCACTGTCACATCTTCTTCTTCAATTTCCACACAAGCATCAACATCACCCTCACCAACGACCACTACCATGAACTTCCTCCGAGCAACAGCATCCACAGATTCGTTGCCCTCATGAATGATGTGCATCATCACTGCCTGCCCCTTCCAAATGACCAGAAACTCTTCCACATGCAACCGCTCATCTTCCAGCATGAAAAAAGACTCCTGGCTCATGCACACAACCACTCTCCCCATCAAACAACACCTCATTTGTTTCCACCGTGATGTGCCCTTGGACAATACACATGATATGACTCCTCGTGTACCCTGTTCCTGATAAGAAAAAAACGCAGTCGCTGAAAGACATGATGTCTCAGTACAGAAGACCTGTCACGCATGACGCAACACTTATCTAACCTCACCGCCATCAAAATCCCTTAGTGAATCAGTTTCCCGTTAGCGAACGCAAGAGTGCTGAAGAATGCATTTCCTTTGACTAAGTGTGGCATCGCATACCATCAACAACTGTAATGTAGTGGGCTCTGCCGCGCAGCGTGGCCCTAGGTTATGGAACTGCGGCAAAGAAATGGATTGATAAATGGGAAATGTAACATGTGACGATTGTACTGCCTGCCTTCCTGGGCCAGTTCCAAGTTACGGCAGTGTGCGAAATCCTTGAGAATACTACAATCATTCTACTACGATAAATTTCTCACACCATATTCAAGGATTTTGCACACTGCTGTAATTTTTTGGGCATCACTGCATTACTTAGACTTGTGAGACATGGCAGACTCTGCACCAAGATAGTGTCCAGATTCCATAGAAATAACTAACGCCCCAGAATCTTTAGTTGCATCATGATTTGACATAACCTTTGTTCCTGTGTGCAACCCTGTGATCATGAATACCGCTTCCAGGAATCCGAGGCTCCCTTTTGCCGCTTTGAATGAGGAACTCCATAGTAACCATGATTAGAAAAGCCTTGGAAAATTCCGTGGTTCTGTGCCACATCCTCTTCTGCCCAGATAGATTATTGAAGCTGCCAATTTCTTATCCAACAATAAGTTCCGACAAACCAAGAAGTCACATTTTACATTGGAATTCCTGAAGCGGAGATCCAACATCACAGCTGTGACATAGGCTACCGTGACAGGGCTTGTCATTTCCCTACCCATCCTTTGGACTGGGATCCCTCCGAGAGCCTACACCATTATTCAAAAAAATTGTCCTTTGTTCTACCTTGTGAGTCATTGAATTTCACACCTCCTAGTCCAAAAATCATGAAAAACAGCCAAGGATTGACAGCACTATACATCAAATACTGAAAACCTTGTTATATCTGTACCAGTGATAGTCAGCCCCCGGTGGTACGAAGGAGCCCACATGCTCGTTTGAGGTACAATTGGTATAGCATTAGATGCTTTCGGGTACCGGACAATGTTAAGAGATCTCCTTATCTAGAATCGTCTGTGTGAATGGATCATTCGCTTTAACAGACATCCTGCCAGGCCATTGAGAGTCAGCCATATGCAAACAAGACAAAAGTTCACCTCCAGAGTCCAGATCAAATAACTATGGCAAACACCAACGTGCCACTCCAAAATGAATTTCAAAGGGCCTGATGGAGGATGGAAATTACACTCCTGCTCAATAGGAGCATCTCACCCCAAAATGCTCAGGATCCTCTGGGAATTCATACTCAGTCGTTAGTACTCGAGAACAGACCCATCTGCGACGTGCGCCATATTTTTAATGCTATCTATGTTTCTCAGGAACCAAGATTCCAATGTGACTACATACATGAAGTTGCTACCGTGACGTTAGTATACAGTACTTCAATACTCTGTGTTTTCTGCCACAATTTGGACTCCTTTTCAGATAGTGAATGAACATGAATGACTAAATAAATCAAGCAAGTGACAAGGCCTGCATGCTCACATACTGCAGTCACAAAACACCGATGAAGACAGGGAGCCAAAGGGTGCAAAACAGCCGTGTGAGATGGCCAGCCGAACATCAGCCAAGGAAGGGTGAACCACTGATAGGGATGGATGGGCCTATGGATGGGCGATAGAGATGGATGGGCCGAGTGCATAATTAGTGAAAATGAGTAGTGAAATATGGTAGTTGGAGTATGAAAATAAAGACGGATGGGCTGAGGTATGGAGTGGAGTAGACGGATGGGCCGATGAGTAGGTATAGTCATTGGCTGAAAGTGAAAATGCCAATTGGGATGAATGGGCCAATGGATAGAATGGCAGTGGAGATGGAGGGGCCAGGGGATGAATAGGTGAACTGATGGGTGGGCTGATTGAGTGAACACCGATAGAGATGTGTTGGCCATTCATGTGGGTGGAGATAATGTACCTGTAGCTAAGAAATGGCAGACAATTGGAATAGATAGGCCAATGGATAAGGTACCGACATATATGGATAGGCCGTTTGGCTGTAGCTATGTATAGTGGTGGGCCGATGGCATGTATGGCGAGATGATTGGATGGACTGATGGATAGGGTAACCACAGCAGTGGATCAGCCGATTGATGGTTGATGATGGAGATAGTTGGGCCAATGGGAGACAGGCGAGATGTATAGGTGGGCCGATGAGAGAAGTGATGGTACATATGGGTGGGCCAAGGTTCAGAGTGCCAATATGGATTGAACAACCTATGGCTGGAGAGTCAATGCATATTGGCGGGCCCATGGGACTCATGCTGGTAGAGAATGATCGGCCAATGGAAAATACTACCAATGGTAATGGGTGAGCCGATGGAACAATTGCCGTGGTATGGCCAAAAACAGCGGAACAGCAGTATCACCTAGCTATGGCGGTATAATCAGCGGGGGAGCAGTACATTCAGCAGTACAGTACATTCATCGGTGGTACGGTACATTCAGAGGTATGGTACATTCAGCAGCAGTATGGTATATTCAGTGGTGAGGTACATTCAGCGGTATGGTACATTCAGTGGTACGGTATATTCAGCGGTACAGTATATTCAGCGGTATGGTATATTCAGCGGTACGGTACATTCAGCGGTACGGTACATTCAGCGGTACGGTACATTCAGCGGTACGGTATATTCAGCGGTACGGTACATTCAGCAGTACAGTATATTCAGCGGTACGGTACATTCAGCAGTACAGTATATTCAGCGGTATGGTATATTCAGCAGTACAGTACATTCATCGATGGTA
>JBBPNZ010001101.1:0-11149 GCA_038091195.1 Phylloporus rhodoxanthus
TGATTCCAGAGCACCGATTGGTTCGCCTGCAGCCCAAATGAATGGAGTTGCCGAGGGAGATCCGGGACCAGCGTGGAGCGTCGACGATCGTATGACGGCACCATGGCTGCCCCCTCCCACTGCCTAATGACATAACGTCGGCATCGACGTTGACGTGACGTGACACACGCAACGACGACAATGATGCCACGTCAATCTGGCATCGCTATGTTCATGCCACCACTATGTACCTGATGGTGACGACGGTGTGACGTGTACAAAACAGGTGACGTGCTACATCATGCATTGGGCCGGGAAGTTGCAACGCTGGTGTCGGTGTGTGCTCTTTCCATCCATTGGTGTCTGCCCTCGCCCATGTGTGCATGCACACACTGCGCCTGCTGCCCGCCCGTCCTCTTCTCTCGCCTCGTATGCATGCACGCACGCCGCATGCACGCACGCCGCATGCACAACCCACACCTCCCCTCACTCACTTGCTCTCGTCCCAACGCCCACACACACGCACTTTGACCACACGGTCGTATGCTCCCGTCCTCGACTCCTTGATCCCCTGCCCACACATTCCAATGCAGGCACCCTCGCCACTCAGTCGTACATATGCCAGTGACTATGCATACAACCGCGCCCGCCCGTCCTCGCGTTTCCACCTCCGTGTACACTCGCACGACCGATCCTCACCGTCGCCACCTCGTCAATACCCTGGCCACCAATCATGTATGCACGGACGCACACACATGCGCGTCTTCACCCTCCGAATCAGGAGAAAGGCAAATGCCTAAATTGAACTAAGCCGGCAGCCAACGACGCTCGCTTAGCAGCTGGGTGAGCCTGTCGTCGCCTTCGTCGCTTTGTGTGGCCACCCACGCGCACTCTCGCCCTCCATCTTAAATACAAATGCTACATCTTTTGTTGAGGAAGTGTGTCTAAGTAGACTCTACTGTGCAACACTATACTGCTGTTGCTCGATTTAATGGCGGGAATTACCATAGCGTTTGGACCAGTTTCCATACTTTCACGACGCCCGTTCCAATACTGCAAAGGTTTCAACAGTCAACATTTCAACTTTCGTTGGTGCATTTGGGGACTTTGACGTACTTTGCATGTTCTACCTGGTCTAGTGTAACCCACCGCGCGACATCAGGACTAGTAGAATCGGAAGCTTCGGAATCCTCAGACACCAATAAATAATTTCGATGTTTGGCTTTTCGTTCTGTCTTGGTCTTTCTGCGCGTTGACAAATCGGATCTTTGTTGTAATCTAGGAGGCTCGCTCCCTCCGCCCTTCAGCAGCACCCACTGGACACGATACGTTTTCCGTATGTGTGAAAAAACATGGACGACATCGCCCGCAGGTTTGACATGTACGATCTGCATTTCCCCTGTATCGTTAGTATCTTCCGCATCATCGCTACTCCCCAGTTTGAAGCGCCCTCGTGGTTTTGAGTTTGAAAAAGAGGTGTCCACAAGCAAGTCCCTGAGGAGGTCGGCCGGAATCTCAGCGGCTTTAGCTGCGGTCGCAGATGCACCCGAGATATTAGATACTGTCGGGAACTCATATAGTCCTGCTAGGAGCCCTGGGAGTCCAAATTACGAACGATATCGATCAGTCTCATATGCTAGGTGCCAAATGTGTGTATGGATACTAACCTCCTTCTGGACGACGGACGAGTAAGAAAAACCGCTCCAAATCATCTGATGTGTGCCATTCGATTACGTTGACGGAATCCAATTCCTCACGGGCTTTCTTTCGCTCAACTTTCATGGGGTATATGGTGACAGAATCAACATATGGATCATCCGCTGGGAATCGTTCACAAACAGCACACAATTCTTCAATGTCTGCCTCTTCTTTGTCCACGCTCTGTATAGTGTATGGTCAACGAACACATGAAGATGCAGAAGAGAGCGTTTCCCTACGGAATCATGACATGTTCTCTGATGTGCGCGACACCAAGGTTGTAGAGGGCAGTCGTCGCAAGCCGGATCTTTGACCTTGCATACCGTGCTCCCGAGTTCAATAAGTGCCTGGTTGGTATCACCCGGATGTGATGAGCCCTCTACAAAGGCTTCCGCACCCGCCCACAATATCTCCTGAGCTTGCTTCACTTTTGGCGGCGCATACAGCGCTAAAAAGCGCGTGAGCAGTCGAGTGACGTTGCCATCTAACTGACAAGCCAGTTTATTGTTGAGTCACCCAGACAATCGAATGGCTTACGACGGGAACACATTGGTTGTAAGCGATAGAACAGATTGCCCCAGCGCTGTAACGACCAATGCCAGGAATCTTTGCTTGCATATCCTTTGCATTATCTGGGAGTCGACCGTCGAGTTCCTTGACCACTTTCTGCGCACCGCTCAGTAAACGGGCAGCACGCGAGTAATAACCGAGGCCTTTCCAAAGGCCATTGACGGTGTCGATATTCGATTTGGCGAGATCCCTGATAGTCGGGAATCTGCGCAACAACAGAATCAGTGTCTCAACAGCAAGCACGTTGAGAAATTAGAGGTTACATACTTGGCCATCCATTTTTGATAGTAGGGTATGACGGTAGCTACTTGGGTCTGCTGAAGCATGATCTCCGATACCCAAACCTACAAACAAATGTCTAGCAGGGAAGAACAGGTCGTTCCAGAGAACGAACCTCGTATGCGCGTTGTGCTCGGCCGTCCTTGTCGAGTGAATGATCAAACGTCTTCCGCCATGGCATTCCCCGGACCTCGTGTATCTGCCAATACCAATCCAACAGCGATTTCCGAATGGGGTCTATGTGCACGACGACGTGCCAGGACGTCGGATGTGTAGCATGAGTACCTGTGCTGGATGCCCCAATTGGAGGGGTAGTGACAGCGCGCGCTCGTTTGGAGGCAGCTTTAGATCTCTGACGTGCCTTTTTACTCCGAGTTTTGGATACCTCGTGATACGACCCATCAGACGCTTCGAGGAATTCGCTGGCATCGTTGTCGGCGTCGGCGTCGCTGGCACGTGGACGTTTGCGCATGTGAGTGTCGGAGATGGATTGAACGGCGGGTGGCGAAGTAGTATCTGGTTTGTTGGCAAGCCACGCTCATGAACATGGTTGTCACATATATAGCACGCGTACTCTATCAGAGTCGTAGAATGTACCCAGATAGCCAACCTGAACAATTGGTGTTCAGCGGCCAGTTGTCCAAACACCAACAATAACCAGCACCGTCTTCTCCCCACAAGGCTGTTATTGAAGGGTCGGCTATGTCTCTTGCTTGTCAAAGGGTCCCACTCAGCTTTTCAGTGGAGACGGACACTTGGCAAACAATCATCTCTTTCATTCAGTGAGAACACCTTCCTTCAAGAGATCAGTGATCACGCTGACGCAGCTACAAAGTGTGTCTCCTTGCTGTTGAAATCTCACTAGACACGAATACAGCCTTATCCGCCGATCCGACTGAACAGTGAATATGCCCTGCCAACAACAAGGTCATCCATTATTCTTCAATTGGATGAAAAAGGAGGCAACTGATTTTCGCGCAACCCGTGCATCTTACATCGCTTCTAGGATGCTCAAAGAAAATCACGTTAACGGTTCTCTGTACTTCGATACCCTGGGACTTGACAGTGTATATATAGTTACCCAAACACTGTGGGAGGAACCGACTCTTGCAATTCTGACTCGTACGTACCATCAGAGCGGTTTTTAGTAGTACTGAACGGTACCAATTTTTGACTTCTAGTCCCCCTGAGGGATATTCCACTGGTGTCGGGAAACACGAATACGTCGAGATCATATCCATGATCTGGTCAGACTACTCGTTCAGGCCCGAAGCGTGAGCGTTCTGCTTCACACCAACGCATACCTTAGTCTGATTTTCCTGGAATTTGAGAGATCGAGCATCAGGCTACTCAGAAGATTCGAGTCGAGTTCGCAAAACTTGATTTCCTTATCGAGCCCCTCGAGTCGACTATTGGCCTGTCAATCGTTCTTTGCAGCATCCGCCAAGTCTGCCAGTCCTTGTCCACGAGACCATTCAACTTGTCATCGTGACTATGCTCGTAAACAGCGAAAGCTAGGACTCATCCCTTGGTGCTGCTATGGTCGGTGTTTCCGGTTTCAGTCAGGTATCAAAGACAAAATTTGAGTTGTTCCTCCTCATACCTACAGGGTCCAGTCCCGGCGTCGGCAATGTTCGCATGTCACAGAAAGGGCCTGTGAACAATCTTGCACAGCGCCAATGCCAGCCATACGTTGTGACTTTTGTAAGTCAGATGCTGAAAATGTTCTTATCCAAATGTTCTGACACCGCGGTGATTACAGGAAAGCAGCTGGTCTAAAGCTCGAGAAAGTTTGGGACATTGCAGAAGCATGCATCTCGAGGATGTACTTTGTTCCATGAACCCAGGAAAGATAATCGTGACGTTGGAAAGCTCGACTTCCGTTGATGAAGATTTACCATATCTGAAGTGCCAGTTTGGTGCGAATAGGATTTTGTATCCTTGAAAATCCTTAATAGTCAGATACAGGTGTCCAAAAACTACATTATCCCATCCCCTTCCCGCCATATTATTCGGAGATGAGCATGTGCCACTCACCACGAAACCCGGGAGGGACCACTGCAGGCCAGCATCCATGCTCTCTCAGCGCACCCAGTCAGGAGCAAGGCGAGGTCGAGGTTGTGTCCCTCGCTGCTGCCACACTGCATTCTCTGCACCACGCGCTTCTGAACCCGTGCTTCCTGTCTTTGGTCTGGACGACATTTGCTTAAGCAACAAAGCGATGTATGTATATCTTGCACTGTGCACAACAACCGACTCAGGAGCTCGAAAATCGAATAATTGAAAATTTAGCCTAGTAAAATGTTACTCGCAACTTTCCATCGCCGCGCCCTATTGTCCGGGAAGCTCAGTGGGGCGATGCTTGTCCTCATACTGTTGTGCAATGTGCACGCGAACAACATGAGGGAAGTTTCTGTACCAGCGATCTTCCCGGAGTCACATCCTCTTGGCCGTGTATTCACTCGACTCAAACTTCGCATTTGTGAAGATCGAAAGGTCCCTTGATAACAGTCACCACAGCCGGGGTACAGGGTGTTGCGAAGAGCAATTATTAATACGCGTGAGTACTGAATCTACAAAACGAGGTCAACAGACCTGACATCATGTTCTGAACTGGCAGCAGGTTAAATGGGAATGTAACCCACAATATTCTTATGACCCCAACGCATCTGGGACGAACTTGTTCCTATTCACCATACGATGGACAGACAAGAGTTTGCACCCATAATATTCGCATTGATGACAATACATGGAAACGTCGATGATCCCTTTGATTTCGCGAATCTGTGGGATGCCACGAAAAGATCTGAAAACCTACCTCCACCTCTGGTAGTTTGCATCAGTCACAGCTGACTCATGGTGCATGAAACCAAGTCCGCAGTTCTGCCAGGAGGCACGGTCACGCAGCAGCATGAGATGTGGAGTGTAGGAAATTCGCAAAGTCATCGTCGATGGAATTTTCAATGTGAAACTGCAGCTACGGGAGAAATGTGGCGCGTGCACAGGGTAAAGCGGCATGAGGCCGCAAAGATCCGAAATGCCAGCCCATGTCAGAGCAATAGTACTGTATCACCAATTTCCAGGCGTCAGATTCCTTCCTAAAACGACCATCATTGTCAAAGAAGCAGAGCCAGTTGTGCTGCCACACGATGGTGTAAATGACATAAAGGCCGTCCAACCATCGTGCCAATAGGTATCAGTAGTCTGCGGGAGAGCTTGAAGGCTTCGGCTAGAGTATATAGTCGTGAAGATCGGCCTAGGGCGGACGAAAATCGGGTACTGTTGGCACATTGCTGTCACAGGATCATGTCCATTGTAGTATTGCTCTCGCAAGCCTATTCTATAGTTTACCCGAAATCATCGCCTGGGCCCGAATTTGGGCCTCAGTTGCGCCGGTGGTCGCCGTGCCGACTGAAATGGGCCTCGACATAGCCCATTACGCCGACCAGATTCATGTTTGAGTGTATTCGACATCCCAATGGAACAAGGTATCGGCTATGGACAGGCCAGTATATAGGAAGGGCAAAGTCGAGTACCCTTCAAATTAGTTGTATGGCAACCCAGTTTCGCTCATCGCGGACAAGTCTCAAGCAGGCCAGCATGTAAACACGAGTGGTCATTGATCATCCAAACTGTTGAACTTGACGCAGAAACAAGTATGTACCCTTGGAGCCATGGCTGTTGGTGGGCGGAAATGAGTGTAACAGGGTAGGTGCTGGTGCTGAGTTCAAACTTAAGATAACCGGGATAGCTGTCACATTGCAGGCGTCTGCAGGCTACAGCTCAGTGCTGATTCAATACAACATGTCAGGGAAGACATACACCTTAGTTTTTCCACAGAACCGGTACCTATTTGCTAATAAGTTGTCCTTGTCAAATTTTGAAGGTATCTACCGGGCGTTACGCCGGGCACGGCCAACGTTCGCTTCCTTGCACATGATGTCGGAACTAGCCATTCACAGCCTTTGTCCTTTGGGCGCTCTCCCACCCCATACTTAAGGCAACCTCGTGTGGCCCTTGTCCCTCTTTCTCGGACTACCACCACCAACTCCAACATGACGGGGAACCGCAACACTAGAAAATTTATCGACCTCGTCCGTAGGGTCTCTGGGAAGTGGGCCAACTGGGACCCTCCCATCCCTGTCACTGTAATTGTCTCATTTTTCTTATCGGTCGCCATCAGCGTTAAGGACACACTTACCCTCAGGTTGGGGCTTATGGGACACTCGACGAAAACGGTGAATTCAACGTCGATGGCAATATCTACAGCGATGACTTTCAGAAATATCTTGACGATAATGGTTTCAAATTTGTCGCGAGAGACTTCCAACCAAGGCCGGCTGAACCCGACCAAGATTATATCGTAGCTTCCTCTGGCGTCACAAGGGGGCAATTCAATGTTAACCAACAGCTGTAAGCTTGCCATCCACGAGGATCTTGCCGACTCTTTAATAATACTGCTCTCTCAGAGATGCAGCAATTGCATCAGCCTCCATCAAGGGCACTTGGAAGTTCCGAGATGGCAAACGTGGCGCGCTCATCATACTCCTCAAACCTCGCACAAGTTTCATCCCCAGTGAGATCATGACGCAGTTCCTCAAGGTAGAGCTATTGAGGGGCAAGTACCTCGTCGCGAGCGCACTCGTGTGCCCTGCATATCTCATGTACCTATCGAATAAATGTAAGCGCGAGGATTTTTGTCCTTTAACTTGTCGTTATTCACCTGTCGCCTCCAGCTGGAGAATCCTTCTCTGTAGCCTTTTGCGCCAGAACCCAGGGAAATTTGGTGAATGGGAAAATTGGGGGTGACTGGTGGACTGAAAACGAGGCTGCGCTGTTGCGCAGAGGCTCCAACCCCAATGGAGAATACCTTTTCACGCCGCTCTTCGCACTCAAACAAACGCTGAAACGATCATGGATACCCTGGAGGGGAGACGAAGAGCAGCCTAATGGTGAAGAATACGCGTAAGTACTTGGTGTGGCTCATCGGCGCTTGATGGCACTCATCGGCGCCACTTTCCAGATGGCAAGACGTATACCCGGATTGGAAGCCTCTTAACGAAGAAGGTGAAGAAGTGGACGACTGAGTTTCGTCTCCAGACGATCACGATGATTGCCCGGCTGCAGCCGATCAAGCAGAACGATGGCCTGCTGGCCACTATCATGTACCTGTATCATCTGTTTTTGTTTTCCTTGCTCCATCGTCCTTGCTATGCATCTCGTTTGCTCGTTGCGATCGTCCTGTACTCTACTATGCTGCGTGTAGTAGAGAGGGTTACACTTCTGCATCTATTTCCATATTCCATCTCGTTAGTAGTAGCTTTGCAGGATATACCTTGTCACTACATGCATCTATCGATTACCGCCTCCATGTTGCCATGACAACTTGACTTAGATCGTAGAGTGGTTTGTCACGATCACACATGCAATAGGCTGATAGAGGGTGGCATTAACTAACGTCAACCATCGACTGAAAGAACTAGAAAAGAAAACGACGTAGATACGGTACACAACAAAGACAAGAGTCTGCGACTAGCCAACTGTCATTTGTCCTAATCCAATATTGACCCAAAACCGAGGCAGAGAATTTGGCAAAAGGTAGCCTCGACATAATCCCCTCTCATGTTTTTGCTACGGGATGAGTCGGGTCTGTCCACCGGGCCAAATACTCCTTCGTTTACGCGCACGTTCGAGAGGTGGCAAATCATCTTCTTCCCTTGATCGAATACTCGTATCCGGATCTTGAGCTGCAATGTCGCGTGATGAGTCGTATGTTCAAGGGCAAAAACAGACATGCACGTACAGGGCGATCCATCCATGCCGCCTCCACCGTCGTCGTCATCGGCCTCTGAGGACATGTGCATGGACATTTCACTCTCAGGACCGGGTGAGGCGGGAATCAGGTGTTTCGGAAGCATTGATCGACGGGGCTGTGAACAAGTCAGTGTGTGGAATGAAATGCGAGTGCGATGAAAGCACCTTGTAGGTACCACCTGCAACATTGATCATATCAACGTCGATCTTGAACCTCTCCTCGTCTACCTTTGCACGTCTTTCTACACATTCGACCACCCATGCGATACCAACGACGATAGGTTTGGGATCATCCAGGATACTATACGTTAAGCAAAAATTGGTTGCAATAAAGTGACGAGAAAAGCAGACCAATCAACTCACCGATATCGTGTCAACGTAGTCGGAAGTCCATTTTTGTATACAATATGTGTGCACTTTCGACCAAGGCGGCTCATGATCTAAACACACGAATCAATCAATTCTTGGTGTGATTGCATATTGAATTTACCTTTGCACCGAGTCCTTTCAACATATCGACGAACAAACTCCCCGCATCATCGCCCTGCTCCGTGCGCACGTCCACAAAAATAACGCACCGCTTCAAAATTTTGAGCGAGGACTTCTTGACGCCATCCGAGCCATTCACCGTTCTACTGCTAGGGCCAGCGTCACCACCGCCGTGAACCTCGCTGTTCCCGCTAGGACCCGCACTACTGGAACCATTGAGCGCAGGACTCTCCTTGCCTGCCCCAGCAGAACTTCGCAGTCCGGTGCGTGTGCGAATCGCCCTTGGTTTCGGCGGGGTAGGGGTCTGTGGCAAGGACGACAGGCTTTCAGAAAGCGCATGGAGTGCCGACGATGCCGGGTTAAGCGTCGAAGGAGGCAACGCTCGCTGTTTTCCCTTGTCGATAGGCGTCGTCAAATCAATGTCGACAACTTGACTCGCGCTAGCAGCTGCTGGTGGTGACAGCTTTCGGGCGACGGCACTTTCCTCCCCGTTCATCAATGCTTCTGCGGAGGCGACGTGCATTACTGTGTCTTGCTCTAGTTTGTCGCCCACCACAGCACTTGGCAAGTCGGCTGTGCTTGCTGCGCCGATATCTTCCGCACCGCCAAAGATCGATCCCAGCTTGTGCTTGCCAGCCCCCAATGGGTCCTTATCCAGGTCGTCAGTTCTCCCTGATCCCTTGACGGGACTGCCCACCACAACCGGTAAACTCGTCTTCTTACTCGCCCGATCTCCAGCCCGGCCAAACCCTATTGTCCCTCTCCTTTTCCCCATTCCTCTGATCGAAGTCGCACTCCGCATCTTCGGTGTTATTGTCGATCCGATTCCCGTCACCGTTACTGCGCGGTGAAGCGACGACACAGTGGGCCGCGCAAACGTCGTCGCCGGTCCTCGTGCAGTGGACGCTAAAAGCAAAGAAGCATCGTCTTTCGCTTTCCCATTCCCCACAGCTTTCTTCTTTTCGCTTTGTCCATCCTCTCGGACAAATCCCATACTTGTGTTTGGCCGACTTGGTGGGGGCACGACTAGCTTGTCCAGTGCATCAGAGAGCGTAGTAAGCGAACGCCCAGAGGTCCCGCGAGCCGTTCCCGTTCCCGCGCCAGTCCTGGTAGAGCCAAGCGAGAAAAGGAAGGGTTTGGTACTCCCTGATTGCGTTGTCGAAGGACGCTTCGAGGGCGACACAGGAAGAGGAATCTTCGAAGGGGATGAGGGAGGGATGAACATCGACGAACTTCCGTTGCTCGTAGACGCGCGTACTGTAGGGCCGCCCGCTCCTGTTTGCGGTTTCGCTTTCATGAATACATTGAGCGACGTTTGTTTTAGCTTGCTAGTGTCAGGCGGCGGGGACGGTTCGGACATAGCAGATGCTACAACGCCATTAGTACTGATGGTAAGAATCGGGAGACAACAAATGTGTCCAGACCTTGGGCTATGTCGCAAGTAGTCGGGGGGTCTTTGATTTCTGGAGGCCCCCCTTTCACTCGCTCCACTTTCATTGACACGCTCCGCGTTACGCGTCTTGGGCCCTGTGGTATAAAAGGTCCTCGCTTGCGTGGCAGCGCATCGATAGTGGGAGGACGAGAGATAGGCAGCACATTCGAGTCGGGCAGTGAACTGGGCGGTGAAGAGAGTTCAGAATCATCTGTAAATAACTCCCCCACTTCGCCTGCGTTATTAGATGACATATCCTTTGCCTGACCTGCATCAGTAATTTTACATCGTTCTTATTTTGGCTTATTTGTAGCTTTAACGGTCTTGCGTGCTAAGCGATTTGGCGAAGCTGAAAAGACTGGTTAGACAAAGCATAGGATGTCGTCTTAGCGGCTCAATTTGCTAATTCATCGTATGCAGCTTCGTAAATTCAGTGTATTGTCTATATACTAGTACATGAAATCAAGCGAGTCGCTCCTTGTCGCCGTCGTCATGTAGTCGTCGTCGCCGCGTGTCCTCAACACATCTTCGTCGTCGTCCCATATGTGGGGTGCGTCAACGAGCCGTTGGGCTCGTTGACTGCTAGTGGGGGACGTGTGGGCGTGCGGGCGCAGGGCATGCACCGGCACCGTTGTCCTGTTGTCGCCCTCGTCCTCGTTGTCACCGCGTCTGATGGTGGGGGTGCAGTTGCGCACGCATCGTCGTCGTGGTATCGTCGTCGTCGTCGTCTCCCTGTCCTCTTCGTTGTCCCCTCGTCTTCGTTGCATTCTCATCACCTCCCCATCGTTCCATGGGTGCGGTCGCGCACTCATCGGCGTTGACATCCTTGCAATGTCGTTGGTGGTGACGGGTCAACGCCGTCCCTGTCGTCCCCTCATCGTGATGGCA
>JBBPNZ010001102.1:0-11148 GCA_038091195.1 Phylloporus rhodoxanthus
TCTCACTTGCTCTCTTCTCAACAGGGTCATCGTCATCGTGTTCAGGGACCAATCCGACCTCCTTCGAAGCACGACGCCAGACAAGATCACTAGCGCAACAGCCCAGCTCTTCCAAGGCATAATGTGCGTCCTTTAACAGGGGCTCACATATGTTACCGCTAGGATCCAGTTGATGAATGTTCTGTGTGAGCTTGCTCTGCGACTTTGTATGAGTAGGCTCATACTGTACGACGACTTGCACGGGGCGAAGTCTCTGAGGAATCAAGTATGCTGTCTCCGCAAGAAGCAAACGTTCCATTGTTTCGATATCAGCACCAGTCATCGGGGCACTAAATGCAAGGATCCTGGGCTTCGTGAATATGCTCGGACTGCGGCAGAACCACTCCAGGACAGCGATTAACGGTTGACCCTCTCGTAAAACAATCTGAGCGTCGGTTATCACAAAGGCAGAAAAATGGGCAATTGTCCAAATCCCTCGAGTAACATGACTGAGCAATGTCTGTGGATAAGTTGTGAATAGCGTGAGCAAAGCACAAGCCAGCCTACTTGCATCAACGGAACACACGACGACGTGGTTGAGAGATAGATCTGGGGTGTCTGCAAGGTGATGGCACGCAGCAACTCTCAAGCGAGACTTGATGGTTATCTTTGTTGTTAGCTCATCGATATCCACATTGTTTCTAACCGGCGTCATGAGCATGACTAAAGGTAAATTCGGGAAAATAGCATACGGAACCACCACAAGGGAAATTTGTCCACGAGAAGAGTCGTCGCTGGGGAAGCTCTCAGCGATCCACATCAAAAATTTGGAGGATAGGTCAGTAACGCCTATACTATGTCAGTAATGAAAGAAAATTATATGAATGACACTATACCGTCTGAGCGACTGCATACAACAATCACTAGAGAATGTTCAGCAAGATGCTCCTTGCATTCTTCGATAACCTACAATTGCGGGTCTTTGCAAACTCGAGTACCTGGTCCGTGGAGGCGGTGGTGACAAAAGCGGACGAATGCGCTGAGTGTGGAGAGGAGGCCTTTGCTCTTTTTGAAGATGAGGAGTCACTATCATCTTGGTTCGACTGTCTTGTGCGCTTCAGACCAACAGAGGCGATTTCGGGATCGTCGACCTCAATTTTCTGTCGTTCGTGAGGTGGACAATCGGAGCCAAGAGCCATTAAATGGGATTGGCGTGAACTCCAGAGCTAAGCTGTTATGTTCAAGTTGAGTGCTATACCTTAAGGGGCAATTTGAACTCAAACAGGCGAGTTCAGCTTTCTTCATGCGACACTCATCTTAGTGACATGGTAAATAATGCTTCGCTAATACACACTCTCGCAGAGCAACTCGCCTCAGATCCATCCTCGACAAAGCCCATTCCACGCCCTCGTCACCCCTCAGAGCTGTGTCTCCCTGCGCGGCTCCCATCTACAGGCTCGTACGATTGTTTGTTAGTTTACATTATCGCCAACGTTTCTCAAGCCTTCCTGCAGCGTGAAGCCAGCCAGGCTACTCCCAGTGCCATCCTACGGCAATTGCGCCGCAGTCCCACACCACCATCCAGTCCAACATCCGAGGAGCCTGGGAATACCCCAACACGAGATAGTGTCTCGCCAACTGCCTCGCCGACATCGCCAACGATACCGTCTAACTGGATTATCAGCATACCAAAGCTCAGCTCCTCCAAGACATGGAAGGAGCCGCAGGTATAGCATCCCACCCCTAGTGGATCTTGGGTTTCTTCACCAATGATATTAACAGCCGTACGAAGTATTCAGAGCTGTCGAACGTAAAGACATCATGTTTCTAATGGAAATTCGAGATAGAGCGTTTCCGGTTAGCTTCCATGACCTGTCAGAGAGATCACTGATATAACAACGTGTAGCTCCTTCTGCGCAAGACTGGCGATGCCACACCCCTTCTTCATGCTATGCGCATCGGCCAATCACACAATGATGTAGCAATAATCCTCCTTGGTGCTTTCTCGCGTTGGATAAATCATCTCGATGATAACGAAGTACAGCTGCCGAAGACGAGAACCATTCTAAAAGCCTTGAGTAAGAAGCTTGATCTTTACGTCTCGCTTACTTACTCATCTTTAGGAACGAACCTCAAGCTTGCGATCGATTATGGCCTGCACAAATCACAGAGTGACCTTATAGCTTCCTTCTTACAGACTTTGGTCATGAGTGAAGGCGACAAATGGATACGAGCTCAAGTGTCATCTGTTTCCCTTGCGTTGCGGTCCGGCACAGCTGGCAAACCTGTCAGCACAGCTTCCGCTGCAGTGCGAAAGTTTGCGACCAAAGAGTTGAGCAAGGCTGATGCAATAGCTGCACTTGAGGATTAGTGAGTGGAGGATCATCTTGTGCAAACATCAGGTGTTGAGAACATTTTCACAAGCGTGGCAAACGCTACAGCCGATCTTCTGTTGCTCAGTGCCTGGTTAATGGTACTCGAAACCATTGATGGCGACCCGATACCAGTGAGCATTCCTGTGGTAGCTTTCATTCGGAACGTTCACAACGTTTAGTTTTATTACTTTGCACGGGATGACAGGGTTTTCAAAGCCTTCGCTGATCGCATTGACACAAATCGAAATGCAATTCATCGCCATGCGAGTCGTCGTTTGAAGTGGCAGCTGCGGGTATTACGCCAAGTTCTCGAAGGTCGCAATACAACCTATTCTGTTTGTGTGAAGTCACATTACTTGTGCTGATATGCTGACACAACATAACAGGCTAAGATTGAGCTTCTTACAGGCGAACTTGATCAAGGAGAGGGCGTTTGATCAGCATTTCAATGGCGCTATGGTTATTTTGTAATTCATCTCTATTGTTTTAACGGACTTGTTCGACGGACTGACGAGTAGAAGCATGCTCGTACAAGGTGCCCTCCGGATTCAAAGTCATATCCAACAGGGCGTATCATCGAGCAAAGATTGATATGCTTGCCGCCATTCTTCTATCTTGAAGGGCCCAGACTTCACCCATGTTATGAGAGCCTTTTGGCCTGTTTTTACTCGTGACATGGGTGTGCTTGTCGATGCCACACAAAATTACAGCCAATGTAATCGAATAATTGATTATGCGTGGTACGCTACTATGTACAAAGTGGAATACGAAAGTCAAAGTAAGAGCTTCATGCCTGTCCACCACGTCCATCCCCCTATTAGGACAAGACTGAGGAGTGCAACGGAGAGCCTGAGTTGAATGACTGTATACAGCCAAATCGTGGCGAACTGGGGACACTATTGACACATTTGCATGAGCTGATATATTTCCTAACTTTAAACGGGATGTTAAATTACCTGGGCTATATTCTTCAGCCAAGATCCTCGGTTGATAAGCCATATCATGCGTGGACCAACGCCAAGAGAAAGTACGAGCAGCCCAATCTGCATCATCATATTGTTCTTGTGTCGATTTGCTGACCATTCGTTCAAAATGCCATTCAGAAGTCAATTTCAAGCCAATTAACCCACTGTAAAACATAAAGATTGCCATGACTTGAATGCGACGAGTGAGTTAAATACCAGAGCTCGGAATAATGGAACGTACTCGGAAATGTATTGACGAGCCTATTCATGATGTCATGGAAAGACGGTTGTTTCGCGTATTGGCGGTTGATCAAGCTTGCAAATGCACGTCAAAAGTTGTCAGTACGGACTATGCATCATGCTCACATGTCCATCATGACAAGGAAGAAAGTATGCGGAATTATGATCATGAACGCATTGAGTATCTCTTCTGCGAGTGGAGACGGACCGTCATCATCAGGTTCGCCAGGCTTGGACGGCACGGAGTGCGTCAAAGGACTTTGGTCGGAATCCTTGAATCTTTCGAGTAAACCGCTTTCTCGTATCAATCGCCATTTCTCCTCTTCGGTTATCTCTATGAGAGGTTTCTGTTCCGTAGCTTTGTTCTTGCGGTTCCTTGACATGAACAGACTAGCTTGGCGAGACGCAGACAGGCGCTGGATACGCAAATTCATGTCCCGACGACAAGTCACCTCAATTACACTTGGTAAGCTTTCCTGCTTCTAGGGAACCTACATGGGCCTTCCATGATTTCCCACTCATGTTGTCGTCATAGTCGAGACGTACTTGGAATCGAGTTACAAGCATGACGTCTCATGAATGACAGGAACTTTATAAAGTGCAACACTAACGATGGGTTATTACTTGTAGTGCTTGAGACTTCCTTGAATAATCGGCTCTCTAGCGATGACAGCGCAAACCGACGAGGAGAGACTCCTCAGCATACTACACGCCCACGGTCAACAATTTCTGAGTGCATTCGACATTCCCGCACCAAAACGCAAAGCGGATGACTCGGATGGTCCAGATTCAGCCGTGTCTGAGGAAGAATGGACGGGTTTTGGGTCTCCAGCCAGCAGATTCACTTCCGATGCAGCTTCAGACGCAGAACGCAACAGTGGTGTGTAACCAATTTATTCAAACTTCTTTCCCATCGAATTTGTGCAGATTTCGAACAAGAAGACGACGGCTTTGTCGGGAGCTCATCACACAAACACGATGTGACGGTATTTCTAGATTCCAAGCGGCAACGGCGGGAAACCAGCCCGTCAGGCAAGGAACTCAAAAAATCGTTCATGGTACACCAGTTTCAATGTTGGGAACGTTCGTTTACCCTTTTACAGTCGTCCAAGGTGTCCAAGGTGACATCGTCCTCCATGCGACCCATATCCAAGGGGAAGGCACTTGATGGAGAGTTGGAGGACGAACGGTGCGCGTCTTCAAATTTATCCTTCTGCCACTAGAAAATCTGATTGAATGACTAGCACGAACGCCCAAAACGATGCCCTCCTTCATCGCTTAGTACATACCCAACTACTCTCAGGATCCCTTGACCCAGAGCTGGATCTTGATCATGCTCAGAAGGGGAAGGCATTAGCAGGCCGTGTCTTGGAGTTGACGAGAAAGGCCAAACTCGGCAAGGGTGAAAGCATGGTCCGTCTTGAGCAGCGCAACAAGGCGGCAAAGCACATACGGGATGGTCTGACCCGAAAACAAAAAGAGAGAGAACAGACGGCCATGGTGGAGGTACTGCTTGCATTGTCACACTCGATGTTTTGTTGACATTGCTGCAGGCTAAAAATTTAGGAAATTACCATCCAACGCTCAAGCGTCTGTATGACTCAAATCCACTCACGCAGAAGAAGAAACGAGTCAGAGGTTTAGGGATGGGCGTCGGCAAATTCGTTGGAGGAACCCTCAAGCTTAGTCAAGACGAGATTGCCTCAGTGACAGGATCAGGGAAGAGATTGAGGGATGATAATCATCATAGAATGCGCCGGCGACCACGTTAATATCTTGTAGGCAGTTCTTGCATAGGGAGACAGTCATTCATATGCTTCCAAGCCAGGTACATCAGAAAAAGCTTATCCTACGACAGCATATATAGCAGGTTGATTTTACACTACAATACCAAGACGAGCACACATGTGGTGATACATACTCGAGCAGATGTTCTCGTATAAATAGTCTGGCACAAGGCTTCACATGTGGAGCGCCTGCAGCCCATCACTAATGTCAACGTCGTCCTCTGGGTGCGGCATGGAGGCGTGTGAGGGCGCATAATCTCTTCCTGATCCTCTCTCGTCGGGAATGGAACTTGTGCCATTAGTTCATGCAATACAAAAGTGAAGGGTCATCGAACTTACCCTAAGTACTGCTGGGGTCCACCCAGTCCTGCCATAGATACCCGACTCGTGTGGGTCCTGTGAGATGCTCGAGAGGACGCTCTACTTGGGGGTTGTATCTCCACATTGTACTCCCCATGCTCTCCGTATCCACTATATTCTTTGTGCCCATGATCCCTGTGCCCACTGTATTCTCTGTGCCCACCATGGTCTCTGTATCCACCACGAGCTCTATGACCTCCATAATCTTTGTATGTGTTGGGATCCCTGTAGCCTCTGTGTTCTGTGTATTCGCTATGCCCTGGGTAGTCATCATAACCTCGGTACCGGTGGTCCCGATGGTCGCGCCGGTCTCTTTCTCTGTGGTCACGATATTCTCTGTGGTCTGGGTAATAATCATAGCCACGCCTGTATGGGTCAGGGCGGTAGCTGCGGGATAAGTCATGTCTGGGGGTACTTTCAGAGACTGATCAAACAGCGTGAGGATATCTTACATTTGGCTGGAAGATGGATGGGCATCAATTCGGACAATCGGGGGGCCACGATGAGAGCCTCTGTCGTGACCATCATAACTGCTCACATATTTGAGACACTTGATGACGCTTTGAAACGAAGACAGCCTTACCTGTACAACTCTCTTCCATGTTCATCCTGGACCACGAATGGACCTGGTCGCGATGGTCGCAACCTTCCGCTGAAGTCTCCGACCCTGGAAGATACCCAATATCATTCGTACATGAAAGTTGGCAAATTACAAGCATTACCTGTTGATTTCATTTCCGTATTCGTCTTGAAATATTACATTCATTCCACCAGGAATGACATAGTATACAGGGCCGTCTCTTCCGTAGCCGCGTGCACGGCCATGTCTGTCACGATAGATTTCTGGATTACGGTGCGAGTGAACCTGCAAGAAAGATGTTAGGTTTTGATTTCCGGAGCGAAGGCTGGCGGACGTCGTGCATCACATCATAGGGGTGGTTTCCATAGATATCCGTTGGTGCTCGTGGGTAACCCGCGGCGTAATTGTGTGGGAGAGGCGGAATCTAAACAAAGTCAATTACGTATATACTGTAAGTGAAATTTTGAACATACCACTCTTTCACTCGGATGCACCGAATGCGGTAAAGCTTCAATAGTGTTGTCACTCCCAGGAGACGACCCGCCATGTGAATGGGGCATGACTACAGGCTCAACGTGATTAAGCCTCTCCCCGAGACCACTGTGGAACGAGGCAGTGCGTTGTAGTTGTGGAGGGCGATCCAATAATCTTGGAACATCATGCAACCTTCCCGAATGTTCGCGATGTTCACGTTCTGAGAAGGACTCAGAAAGAGGATTTTCCATTCCCGCTCCGAGAGGTGCCCCGAAAGGAGGCAAAATCGAATCCATCTTGCCCGGCCGCGCATTGAGGGCGCCTCTCATCACTGCATCAGGACTGTCGACTCGAACATAGCCATCATTATACTCTTCTGTTTCACTCGGTGTACGTGACTGCAACGGGGTGAAAACCTAATCATATAGACTTTATATGAGGCGTCGTGGATCAATGTGACCACTTACGGGTTCTCTTCTCTGGAATTGAGTCAAAAACGAGCTGGCATCTGATGCTAAGCATGACTTGCCTTTGTGCTTGATCTTCTCAGGACTTGAGGTTGGGATCGAATCATAGGCTCGGGGGGAAAATCTGCAGAGGGATAACCCTGGGGATAATCAGCATATATCGTGGGATCGCCACGATGAGTGCGATTGCGGGAACCATTGGAGAACGCCTTGAACATGTTGAAGGGCATCCTCGAGGTTCCAGGTCAAGGCTGATGCATGCGAGGAACCGCCGCTTTTATGGGAACGCCGACAACGAGGCAGCCATCTCCACGTGACTCCTTGTGTCCCTTAATGAGCACAGAACGAGGACGAGACATTGACGGTTCAAACTACATTTTAACTAACAATTGCTAAGAAAGACCTCCATGTTCCCCACTGCTATAGTAATCCCGTGTGTACCAAGAAAAAATTTTGAGCACCATCAATGGATGGATGTGATCAGGCCGTTCAGGCCTTGATGCTGAAGTTGCCTGACCTGTCCAAGGGCATGGGCAACTTTGCCGATCGCCTCCGCATTCATTGCTACAGTCGTTGGATCCAAGAGATTCGGATTAGCACACGCGATAGACAGTCTTTCGGCCAATGCGCCAAGAGCCAACTCCAGCGCCTGAATGGATGCATTAAGAGGAGTGGCAGTTGTCGGTACAACAGGGACCTGTACACTGTGATGAGTACTAGACTTGGAGTGGACTGAATTGGTAATACCAGCTGAGTTCCCCGCAGTTCAGAACCGGCTTGACTGGGAAAATCCATAGTTGACTGATTGCGGAGTCAGAGGAGTTTCCGTGACTAAAATTGGGGTTACCTTGGGGGTCTGAAGAGGAGGGTCAAGAGTGGGAAGCTGAATTGGCTGTGGACTGTTTCGAGAAAAAGCCTTGTCTCGGTCAGATCCTGCCCCGGTTAACCGGCGTTCTCCAGCCGAGACGGGGACAAGACGTTGCCACCCCTCCGAGTCGTCGGTGATGTATATGGTCCCACATATGACACATTCCTGGTCAAGGTGTTATACATAATGATTGAGCCGTGCAAAATGACCAGACCTTGCGAGGATCCTTGTCAATGCCTGTTTTTGGCGGTCTGACAAGCGGAACTCCATAACACCGGGTATTAGGGCACTCATCGCCCAGCATCGCCCAGCCCTTTAGTAAACGTTTCCCGATTTCAGTGGATGCTTGGTCTGATTGCTGGCGACGTCGAATCACATCTTCGGTCTCGACTGGAGGGGCGAAGGTAGGGGAACTCAAGGAACTAGATAAATCGGTAGGTGGGGTTGATGGACGTGAACCGTGCGATGCGGAGGAAAATGTTGAGGGCGAAGACTCCGTTCCTTCGCTCCATTGAGCTTTTTGCCGGGGTGATAACTCCAATGATGTGATCAGAGGTAATTTACTCACCATTTCGTGTCCCTCCGCAATTGGCACAGTAATGGACGATAGGATCTTGCCCATCCGGCGATCTTAACAGTGGTACTCCCTTGCAAGAGGGTGCAAGACAAGGGCAGTCTGTAAGCACCTAGATGACAAAGTTTAAGTAGAACTCTTTGGAAGAGGAATGGTTTGTACCCATCCAGTGAGCAAACGCTCTCCAAGTTTGTTGGACACATCGACAATCTTGCTCATTATGTTGGGTGTTTATTGACAAAGCTGCGCGCCGCGTGTGCCTTGCGCAGTGGTATGGAACACGTGACTCCATCATGAGTGCCACGTCGGCGCATGCCGCGTAGTACCTCGTTGAACTTGTTCCGCGTCATGAAATGGCCAGCCTCACTCGCAGTCTATCTTTTGACTGTCCTTGATAACCCCAGCCTTGCCCGAGCGTCATGGACACGTCAGCGGAAGCAGACGATCCGGTATGTCCTTGCCTTTATCGGAAGGAAACTATATGTGACATTGTGCAGAAACGCCACCCGCGATTTATGGTATCATGGTTTTAACAACTACATGTCCAGTGGTGCGTTTCCGATAGTTGCTCGTTCGTGACTGCACCTAAACTCTTACAGCCTTTCCGCTCGATGAGGTGACTTGGTGTTCAATAATGCATTACGCACTATTGACCAACGCAAGCTCTTACCACTTTC
The DNA here is from genome assembly GCA_038091195.1 of Phylloporus rhodoxanthus. Taxonomy (NCBI): domain Eukaryota; kingdom Fungi; phylum Basidiomycota; class Agaricomycetes; order Boletales; family Boletaceae; genus Phylloporus; species Phylloporus rhodoxanthus. Next base: position 9,347 of record JBBPNZ010001102.1, read on the forward strand.
CTGTACAGGGAGAGGTCCAGACTGGGAAAACCCGTATGGTTGTATTTTCATATAGAGAACGACGCTAACAACATGCTAGAGCGAATATCGCGTTGAATGATGTTTCTGGGAACTTTTCCCTGACACTTATTGATGTGTTAGATACATTGGTTGTATTGGACGATCCGCCAGGCTTCCAAAACGCTGTCAAAAATGTTATCGACTGGGTTTCTTTTGACGTAAACACAAAACCACAAGTATTTGAAACTACGATCCGCGTTCTAGGTGGCCTTTTGTCCGGACATATATTTGCCAACGAGCCTGGCCAGCCATTCTATCTTCCATGGTACCGGGGACAACTTCTGAGCTTGGCTTATGATCTCGGCAAGCGACTGTTGCCCGCATTTGCGACCCCAACTGGGCTTCCGTATGCTAGAGTAAGAGTTATTTACATCCCTTAATCCCCAAGTTTATCTCTTTCAGCTTAATTTACGGCACGGCGTCCAAAGGGGAGAGTCTGTAGATACCTGTTCGTCATCACCGCGTCTTTGCAACAGCATCTCATTTGATTCTAGGTACTGCTGGAGCAGGTTCCTTGATACTAGAATTTGCTACTCTGAGTAGACTTACTGGTGATGAGCGCTTTGAAAAAGTTGCCTACAAAGCATTTTTTGCGCTCTGGAACCGCAGGTCGGACCTCGGTTTGGTGGCAAACAACATCAATGTTTGGACTGGGGTCTGTAACAATTACTCTCCCCATCTGCTCCTTTGATCGATACTGAAGTTCAGTTTAGTTATGGATACACCCAGAAACCACGGGGATCGGTGCCGGCATAGACTCTTTCTATGAATACGCACTAAAGTGGTACATCCTAAGTGGTGCGTTATCCGTAACATTCACTGTATTGATTCTTTCCTTATCGTCATGTCGTAGGGGAAGTCGAATTCTTGGATGTGTGGCAAGAAGCGTATGCAGCGGTTATGCGACACGTCCGTTCTTCTGATGGTCATTGGGTGAGACTATAATCTCCGTTCTTCCCTCCAGCCATTGATAATGCGTTTCAGTACCGTATTGTCAACCCACATACTGGAGACCAGGTGTATACAACGATGGATTCACTCTCCGCCTTCTGGCCAGGTCTGCAAGTACTTGGCGGTGACATTTCTAACGCTATAAAGTCCCACTTGATATGTGAGCAGCCGCTGGCGTCTTATTCTATTGTAATTGAACTCTTGTGTAGACTGGAACATATGGAGACGGCATTCAGGATTGCCCGAGGTGTGGGATACACATGCTATGCAGGCCATATCCTTCCAATATCCTCTTCGCCCCGAATTTATAGAATCTACTTGGTATCTTTACAGGGTGAGTGTAGTGATTATGGAAAGCGTTGTTGCTGATACATCGGTTAGGCTACCCAAGATACCTACTACCTTGATGTTGGAGAGCGTGTACTGAGAGACATCACCATCAGAGCGAAGGTAGACTGTGGACTCACTGGGATCAAGGACTTGCGCACCAACGCAAGGGATGATAGAATGGAATCGTTTGTGCTTTCTGAAACCTTGAAGGTGCATTTTTTGTTCTTTCCAGATACATTGGGATGGATCTGATCATGCCGCAGTATCTGTACCTTCTATTTGATGAAGATAATCCTCTCAACAGCGACGATTCCAATTATGTGTTGAGCACGGAAGGACATATTCTTTCTCTTCCAAAGCATGCCCTCCGTCCTTTGTCATCTGCGCGTCGAAGGCTTAGGAGAGAGGAAAGTCTCCAGTGCCCTGCATATAATCCTTTCCAAGGGTTTGTCACAAATGGC
>JBBPNZ010001103.1:0-11145 GCA_038091195.1 Phylloporus rhodoxanthus
TTAGAGCAAGGGTTATGGCTATTGATGACCCTGCAAGAATAAGAGCTAATATATTTTGGTTCTTTTGCAAATGTCAAGTCTTTCCAAAATGCCCCAACATTGGGACACTTATTTGAGCCACTGTACAAGGAAACATTGCAGACCTGAATAGGGCAATAGAAATGGCAGAACAAAGGCTTGATCTTTGTTCAGCAGGTCATCCTGACAATGGGTTAGCTCTTGCAAATGTTGCATCATATATCAGAACACGTTATGAAAAGCAGGAAAGCATGATAGACTTGAACAGAACCATTGATCTTGATGAGCAGGCCTTGAAACTTTATCCACAAAATCATTGGGATTATGCAACTTGTCTTCACAATCTTGCATTATCACTTCAGGGTCGCTACTTCAAAATGAAAGATCACACTGACTCAGACAGGGCAATCAAGTTGTTGAAGGAGGCATTGGACATCTATTCAGCTCATCACTCTTCTTTTGCACTCTATGCTCATTCATTAGCAACCACTCTTCTTTTATCCAACCCTACCCAAAAGTCTCACTCTTCTGATAAAATACTGGATGAGGCTTTTGAAACTTATAGGCAATTGAAGAAATGTGCTCCAGCAGTCTCACTGTATTTGTTGCAGGCACTCCAGGATTGGGTCCAGGATGCTGAAAAGTATAATCACTCTTCAGTCTTGGAGGCTTACCAGACATTACTCAATACCCTGGATCATTTCACCTCTCTCAACTCCTCACTTGACTCAAGACATGAGACAATCATCAGGAAAACAGAGTGCTGCTTATTCATGCTTATTCATGCTTTTTTCGGCAAGTAAGCAGAAATCAAGGACAACTCCGAAAAAGCCAACAAAGCACACTACAAGGAGGGTCTTTAACTTATTCAACTTATTTCACACTTTTCCAGACCTCACCAATACGAAAAAGCAATAAAAGCATCATCTCCATATTTCGTATATACAAGCAAAGAAAGCGTATCAAGAGAATAAGGGGGGAAAGTAGAACAAGTTGCATCGTACGTATACGAACATACAGCGATGGAATTGAAATCGACCAAACCGGATGGTAAAGCAGTAAACAAACATGAGCGGGGAACGGAGGGACGAGATGGGATGAAACAACGAGGATGGCAGCAGGCACGAATTAAAGCAGGAATGAAAGACAATCCTAAAAGAAGCTGTTAGCATGGTTGACGCGCTAAAAAAGAATCTTACAAAGAGCTGCGCGGGGGTTGCGTGCGCCAGTCTCGCCAGGGTTGCTATCAATCCCCTCACCAGCACCGGTCCCATTTCTCGCATGCTTGCGAGCATGCGCAGCTGTGAAGATCTCTTTCACGAATTGTTGTCCTCGACTATGAATAGAGTTCTTATAGGCCTCTGTGTCTGAATTCCAATTGGCCGACGAGAACTGAAAAGGTGCTGATGTCTCCCGACCAGTCTGCACGTTAAGAACCTTCGGTAACTTGATCTTCATTTTCTTGTCCGTGCTGGTCGCCATTTCTTGCAACACTTGTTCAACACCAATATTCCCCTCTGCAATGAGGGCAACAGCACGTTCCAGCTAGTCAAAGTCAGATAGCGAGAACTAGAAAATAGATGATGTAGAGCATACCGCAGCCGCTGCTAAAGCGATGACACCTCCGCCATTCTTACCAGCAGCCATGGCCTTCGTATCCCATCCAGGTATGTTGACATGCCAGGAAATATTAGTCAAATGAGTTGATGCAATCAGCTCGATCATAAAAGATGACCGATATAGACCTTCTGGCTCCAATGTGTTGGGGTCTTTCCGCAAGAAGCGGTAGTTGTCCAGCAATTGCCTCGCCATCTTGACGCTTGGTATTTCCTTATCCTCCTCGTTCTCCGTATCCTCCTCATCCTCCTCCATATCATCTTCAATCTTTGAAAGAAAATCGATCATCATGGCAAGAGCGGTTGAGCCGAAGCCATTCCGCCACTCGCTCAGTCGTTGAAGAGTCTACAAGGTCAGTGACATAGGAACTTTGCAAAAGTTAAATACTTACCACTGAGAACACGGAGCCCATGGGAGTCACACGGTATTTGACGTCGGGGTACACAACTTGGAATATTTGTTGCAAGGCACTTGCCAGTTGTTCGTCGGGCATGTTCCACACGTTGGGTTGCACACTACACCACAGAGTTGCAGTGGGGATAAACGCCTTGGACCATCGGTGATCAGTTGGGACCGGGAGGTCCTTATTATTGTAGTGCTTCTTGACGGCGTCGGTGATGTAACCATCTGGATCGCAGCGACGGACTTGGGATTCTCCCGCGCAACTCGTGGGGCCGGTGAGAGACAATATAGCCTCTTCAGACTTCACCTTCTTCCTTGGAGGTGGGCCAGAGTCCTTCATTCGAGGCCTGATACCTACAGACGTCTACACGGAGGTTCGATAGTGCTACAAGTTAGTAAAGTGTGCTAGAAGTTATGTCAACTTACCGTCGACGTAGTTCGATACTTATTGACATCAGCGTCTTCTTCTGCCCATGGGTCATTGCTTGTGATCTCATCACCACGTGGTGAACTTGGTTCACTGTCAGGTACATAAGGAAGTCGGGCAAGCTTGCGTTTGGGAGCCGAAGGGACGGCTGGCAAGGGGGCAGTAGTCGCAAGTATAGTATCAGCTTCCATATCTCCCGGACTGCTCGGCTCACTGTTTGGGACGACGTGGGCATCCAGCTTGCGCTTCAGGGCCGAGAGCCTGATGACTGGCTGGGACTCAATAGTTTCCGGTTGAATGGCGAAATTGTCTTCGATATTGTCTACTGGCTGAACCGGAACTATGACCTAGCACATTAGCGCATGTTAGTATACTACAATGATGTCCTAGATGATGGAACCCACTGTCGTGCTCAGAGTGTTGTCATGCTTGAAGGATGCCAATCTTTCGTCGATCTCGTCGACCTCGTCACCAAAGATCTCGTCTGTTTGATCCTCGGAAAGTGGAAGGGAGGGGGCAAGGTTGGAATACTTCTGATTGCTGCGTTGATTATGCGTAACAGCCAGCGAACTCGAAGTGTTGCTGCCTAACATGCTGACGCCGCTTGTAGTGGACCCACTAGATTTTTTCTCCTTGGTTACGTTGACCATCCAGTCCTTGACGTGACTGCCAAGTGAAGATTTCTTGGATCTGTGCTCAACAGCGAGGTTGAGAAAAAATAGAACCAGCTCAGTGAGTATCAACATCGGGGATGCAGCAGAGCAAAAACACTTACTCAGCACCTACATAAGTAAATGTCGTGTTAGAACCGCTCTGCCGCCGTCATCACCAACTTGGTGCGTGGACACTCACCTAGCTTGTCTTTACATACTCTGATAGCCTCTTTAAGCGACCTCGGGGCAGCTGCAGCGGTGCTGGGTGCAGTCTAGTTCTCTTTATGTAAGATAAGCTGCCTCGTGAAAACAGCATGTTGCTCACCAGATCTGTTCTATAAGAGTGGTCTCCCACAGACTCGACACCCTCACCCTCACCACTCAACATCTTACTCTTGGAGGTGGGGGCTTGAGCGCGAGGACGAGGCGGGGGCTTCGCTTTCTTCAACTTTGCCTCACTCGCTTTGGCCTCCGCCTCCATCTCCATCAATGCGAGGCGTTGAACTCCCTGCTGCGCAGCCTTCTGTTGTTCAGCCTTTGCTTCCATGATGCGTTTGTCGTCAGCAGCCTTTTCTTCCTTAGTACGTCTTTTCTGGACCACACCTGCTTCAAATAGGATGTTAGCAGGATGCTTATCAGAATTTCCAGGTTGTGTACGACGGGTTGGCGTGGGCGCTGAATCCATGGCTGGAGGGCGGAAGACAGAAGAAGTGGCAGCGCTTGAGGACGTTGAAAATTTCCTCGCTTTGCTCCCTGCAATTTGTAAGTCGTGTTTTATCTTCCTCTTGCCGTGACTTAAACCATGTAGATCACATAATTCTCTATTCTATTTGCTCTCGTAGTACCGCTTGACTCGGGAAATTTCCTCGCTTTGCTCAATGGATCACATAACTTTCTGTTCTATTCACTCTCGGCAGCCACAGCAGACGGGGTGCAAATCACCTTCATGAATCCAGCCCACAAACTACACCAGTTCCCTTGTGGTCAGCCTGGTTGCAGACGCTTTTTCAAGACTCTAGGTGGTCGTACAACACATCTGCGCTCAGCTCATCCAAATTCGTCATGCCCACAGCGTCCACAAACCCCCCACTCACAACGTTCAGATTCTTTTACTCTGTCACCCTCCCGTTCTGCCCCCCGCCCGTTCAGTCCATCTCCTGCATCTAGTCCCTATACTCCTAGCAACATTCCTGAGATTGACGACAGTTTCGCTGATGAGAATATACAATACTTTGGACCAGGCAATAAGTACTACCGGTACTACCACCCTACACTCACCGGTTTGTACATTATTTTTTTACTATGTTCAACACATCTAAATGTCGTCGCATGTAGGTCAACCTTGCACTGAAGACGGAGATTTTCTCCCGCCTGGAACCCCACCTCTGCCGAAGGATAGCGACTCAACCAACTGGTCTCCTTATGATAGTCAGCTTCAGTTCGAGACGGCCCAATTTTTATTTACGAAATGTCAAATGTCCGCTACCAAAGTCACTACTCTTCTGGATCTTTGGGCCAGCTCTCTCTATCCGCACGGAGCAAGTCCCCCCTTCACCAGTCACCGCCACATGCTCAACACAATTGATTCAACCACTGTCGGGGACGTCCCATAGCAGTCTTTTGCTGTTCGCTATACTGGCGAGATCCCAGAGATCAACCCCCCGTCGTGGATGTCACAAGAGTTTGATGTCTGGTTTCGGGACCCTCGTCTCGTTGCACATAAATTACTCGCCAATCCTGGCTTTGTGGGCAACATTGATCTTCGCCCATTTCAAGAGTATATGACTGACGATCAAAATCGGCAATACAAGGACTTTATGTCCAGTGACTGGGTTTGGGATCAGGCGGTTTGTTTCTTGTAACAACTGATTTGGGTTGTACTGACCACGTCGTACACCAGAATACTATATCTGAGGATGAGAGTACGCTTGGGAGTACATTTGTCCCCATCATTCTGGGCAGTGATAAAACGACAGTTTCCGTTGCTACGGGCAACAACGAATACTACCCATTGTATATGTCCATTGGGAATGTCCACAACAGTCTACGACGTGCGCATCGGGATGCGCTTGTCCTGATTGGCTTCCTTGCGATCCCAAAAAGTATTTCTTTTCGTTCTTCCCTCAACGTCTGCTAATTCATTGTTCTTATCTAGCCAAGCGTGAACATTCATCGAATGCAGCATTCCGCAATTTCCGCAGGCAACTTTTTCACAGCTCCCTGGTGACCATCCTTCAATCTCTGAAGCCAGCCATGACAACCCCAGAGGTTGTTCGGTATGCGGATGGGCACTTTCGACGCACTATCTACGGACTCGGACCTTACATTGCAGATTATGAGGAGCAAGTCCTCCTGACTTGTATTGTTCGTGGTTGGTGTCCACGGTAGGTTTCTTTTTTTCTCTCCTTCTTTAGTCGCTTCATCATCTATTCATACTAGATGTCAGGCCCGACGCGAGGACTTGGATGCCGATTCACTCGATCGAACACGTGGATTCAATGAAGTGCTATTCCAGGAGAGCACGCCCGATGTTCTGTGGGATGAGTATGGCATAGTCGGAGATTTAGTAGTATGTTTTCAACCATGTGATTTGATCAGATATTAATCTGGGATGTAAGCCCTTCACAAACGATTTTCCTCAAGCAGATATAAACCAACTAATCGCCCCAGACATCCTCCATCAACTCATCAAGGGTTGCTTCAAGGACCACTTAGTCGATTGGGTAACGATATACATTACTATCAAACACCCAAAAAGAGTAGCTGAGGGTATCTTGGACGAGATTGATCGTCGCATTGCAGTAGTTCCCCCATTCACTGGCTTACGGCGGTTCCCCCAAGGGCGAGGCTTTAAACAATGGACTGGGGACGACTCAAAGGCACTAATGAAAGTGAGCGCCGCCTTGGTTCTATTTTCTTGTGTTCGTCATCTCACACTGATGTCATAGGTCTACATTGCAGCCATTGAGAGTTTTGTACCTGCCGATGTCGTGCGCACATTTCGTGCCCTCTTAGAATTTTGTTATCTCGTTCGTCGCCATATCATATCCGAGACGGCACTCCAGGAGATTGAAGCAACAGTCTACCGTTTCCACAATTTCCGTCAAGTTTTCATTTCTGGTGACATTCCCGTCACAAAAACATTTTCGCTGCCTCGTCAACATTCAATAAAGCATTATCCCACTCTCATCCGCCTCTGGGGGGCACCGAATGGCCTGTGCTCTTCTATCACGGAATGCAAACACATCAAAGCTGTCAAAGAACCTTGGCGACGATCGAGCAAATTTGAGGCGCTTGGTCAGATACTACTGACCAACCAACGGCTTGACAAGCTTGCTGCTTCACACGTCGACTTTGAAAGTCGAGGGATGCTCAGCCAAAGTTGTCTGTCGATTGCCATCAGTTCTGTCGGTGTGTTTTTTTTTCGGGGATGATTGTTTTGTGGCATGAACTCAAATAACCTTTACCCAGCCCAGTCCATGTCATCAACAAATACTGACCTGGAACATCCTGCATATGACAATCTGGCACCGCTAGATGTCCCTCAGACACAACAAGGGGCAAGCATCCAAGGTGACAACGATCAGGTCATGGCCGATGACAATGACACAAACTTGTCAGTTCAAGTAACTCTGGCACGGTCTCCACGTCAGTTTAATTTAAATGGTACTGGACTTGCGGCTAATAAAAATTTTCAGAGTGGCACCGCCCTCGCACACTGTCCGCACTTGCAGATGAACTCAATGTTCCCAATTTGTGTGAACTCACACGCCGGTTCTTGTTTGGCCAATATCACCCAGATGATCCACGCAACGCTCTAGAGATCCCACTCTCTCAGTGTCCACTGTTCGACAGGCAGATAGCTGTGTACAACTCAGCATGCTCAAGATTCTATGCCCCGAGCGATCTCAGTGGTATTGGCAGTATGCAAACAGAAATCATTCGATCTACACCACTATGGAGGAAGGAAGGATCTCGCTATGACTGTGTTTTTATCACTACCAATCCCGTGGCATCTGGAATGCATGCCTTCGACATTGCGCGCGTGTTGTCATTTTTCTCATTCACAAACCGGAACGGGAAATACTTCCCATGTGCTGTTATACGATGGTTTGACAAACTTGGTGATTCTGTCGACGAAAAGACAGGCATGTGGAAGGTTCAGCCCAGCATTCTCCCAAACCGTGCTCTCAATCATGCAGTCATCCACATCGAATCCATTTATCGTGCGGCACATTTAATACCCGTATATGGTACTACCCCCATCTCATCTAATGTCAAGCCTCATAATTGCTACGACTCATTCCGTACTTTCTATGTCAACAAGTATGCCGATCATCACGCATTTGAACTTGCAAGCTAGCCTTGTAGCTCCGCTCCTTGACCCCTCATGTCAATGACACCCGGCACGGTCAATGTCATCCCTCCTTGTTCGTGCCAACCCCAATATATTCACTGCTATCCTCCGGTCGTGGTACCTCAAAGTGACATCCTTCTCTTCTCCACCCAATTCAACAATTACTTTTGGCTATGAATCCCGTCCACCCGTTCAATGGCATCCCCAGCTGGTCAACCCTCCCCCTCTAAGTCTGCTATTTCAAGTTGATGCATCCACTACTGGTCAAAAACGCTGGCCTATCATACCCAGGTCATGTTCCAGCCGCAGGAAATCAATCAGATGGTAAGCTTGATGGATTAGTACCTCGAGCAGGAACTAAATATCATTCCAGTGACTAGAACAAAGTTTCGTCAACATTACTAACCTCCTTACCGCTATTGCTGGTCACCTTCGTACTGCACAGCATCCTTCAGGCTGATCTGTCCCCTGCCTCCCCACCACTGTTTCGTCCACTGCCAATCAACCTATCATCATCCAGGTAATGTTGCAGCGGCATGAGATTGTTCCTCCCTTTAGGTACGCTCACAATATAATTCATTATACTAAGCTCCCTGACTGCTATCCCAGGTCGCCTTGTGCTGCACAATGCTCTTCAGGTCGACATGCCCCCTACCTATCCCCCAATGCCTCTCATTTCCCTATCCCCCCGCTCAATCCCTCATGTAGATAGCCAGAAGTTCGTGTTTCCTTTGTGCACTTGTCACACTTTTTCAATCTAAATTTGCTTGTCATCATTATTATGTGTGATCGCCCTTTTTATGCTTCAACCAAGGTTTTCGCTTGTCTAGCTTGTATGAAATCTCGGCTATATGCACTTACACATGCTTTAATTACTTACCTCACTTGTTCCGGTGTGATAAGTATGACAAGTACAAATAAGCATGAATAAGCATCACTCTATTTTCCTGATGATGCAGGCAAGGGTGGCTGATCTACCCAATAATGCACTCTCATGTGGTGCAAGACATGGTGACTTCCAGATGGCTGTGGAGCTATTGGAGCAAGGACGAGGAATCCTTTGGAATCAGCTCGCCCGCTTTGACATTTCCATTGCAGAGTTGGAAAGCCGAGGAAACCGAGGAAGCGAGCTTGGGAGGAAATTCACACAGCTAAGCGCAGACCTCAAGAAGCACGCTCAAGGAAGCGGAGGCAAAGGTGCAGATGCATACTGGAGAGTCCAGCAGGAATGGCAGTCTGTCGTGGACCAGATTCGCTCCCTAGATGGGTTCTTACGATTTCTCTTACCTCCCCATTTCGACGACCTTCAGCGAGCTGCAGCACACGGACCTATCATCATTGTGAATGCAAGCAAGTACTCCTGTGACGCTCTCATTGTCCTCTGTAGTCGTGCGCCCGTCCGTGTACCCCTTCCTTGTTCGCTTTTCGATGCGGAGCAGCTGTGTTCGCAATTGCTAGAGCTTACGCGGGACGCGCATGCATACGGAGCCCACAGAGAGTCCTGGGTGAAGGAGATGTTGCGCGACTTGTGGTCCTCTGTTGTCGAACCTATCGCCTCCGTTCTGCAGAATGATATCCAGCTGCCTCTAGGATCGCGGATCTGGTGGTGCCCAACGTCGAAATTCACGACTCTCCCATTGCATGCTGCGGGTCCTTACCGAAAAGGGCGCAAGGACTTTATGAACCTCTACGTCTCTTCGTACGCGCCTTCTCTCTCTGGTCTCATTCGTACGCGCGAGCGCATTCGTGCACAGCAAAAGGCCCGCGACGCCACTGGAACGACGAACGCGATCTCATTTGTGGCTGTCGGTCAGGCGCGGCCGAGTGCAGACATCAAGCTGGGCGAGCTCGTCGAGGTGGAACGCGAAATCCAGAGGATCCGCAACGAGACGGGCATGCCTCCCGACGTCCAATTCGAGACCGTCACCGGCGAGGCAGCCACTACCAAAGGGGCCGTGCAGGCATTCCGGGACCACCGCTGGGTCCACGTCGCCTGTCACGGCGCGCAGCACGCGACAAGGCCATTTGACTCGTGGTTCGCGATGGGCGACAGCAAGCTCACCCTCATGCGCATCATCCAGGAGCGCTACACCAACTCCGAGTTTGCGTTCCTGTCTGCGTGTCATACTGCGGTCGGGGATGCGTCGACGCCAGACGAGGTGCTCCATCTCGCGGCTGGGATGCAGTTTGCGGGGTTCAATGGGGTGATTGGGACGCTGTGGAGGGTGGACGATGCGGTCGCCCATCGGTTCGTCACTCGGTTCTACCAGGAAATGTTCAAGCACCCGACGATTGGTTTCGAGCATGCGGCCGTGGCGCTGAACACTGCCGCAGTGGAGACAGCCAATGAGGTGTCGTTGGAGAAGCGGATCGTGTTTGTTCATATCGGAATTTGAGCAATGCAAGATTCTTTCTTCCTGCAGAGGCTCATGCTGATATTGTTTCTTTCAGATGCCCTTGCCATTTGAGCCTGATTTTCAAGTATGCTTACATCCTGACTGCCGCTCTGATCGTATTCGATGTTATGATATCGGAACGTTTTGTATGCGCCACCATTTGACGCGTGGTCCTTGTAAAATTGTATCTCTTTGCCTGCTGTGTTCTATATCTCGTCTTCTGTTCATGAATGCAAGTCTTGTGTGCACTACGCCATCTCGGACCAATTCAACGATAGAACGAAATGGCCGAGTCACTTATGATTCGTCTGAATCGGGCATTTACTATACATACTACGCTAGTGGCTCAAGCTTTGGCGTGTTCAGTCAACATTGGAGGCCGTTCCACACGACTGAATAACGGCGCACCTAGAATGCGGGCAAACCGATGTGTATTTCGCTGCGCTGATCTACCGGTCTTCCGATGAGCCCATCGACGCTTCTGTTGGAGTGTGATAACGGTGTCCATCGAGAATTGGACGCTCACTTCGGACGGCCATGGTCTAGATGTAAAGGGTTGGTAGGGTGCGAGCCTGGAAATAACTCGTCTTGCAAACTCGCACAACACAGAATGTTGCCCTCCGAACGTCATGGATAGCGTGGCATTCGTCGCAGCTGAGATACCTGACAGGGTACAAGGTAGAAACGCGGCCTAAGCAACAGCTAGCTGAGGATGGACGATGAATATGTCCTCGCATTGATCTTTGTAACGAAGCGGAAAGCGGCATGCGGAGAGCATCCCACACAATTTGTTACATCCGCACGGACACATGGTCTGCCTGACCGTTGGTCCCGGTCTGCCTTCGATTCGGTCGCCTAAAGTGTGGTGGGTTACTAACGCCTGCACTACAGGGCTATCTGCGAATACAGGAAGATGCATACCGTTCTCAAACCGACTATCCCCCGCCGAGGAAGTACACGGGCAGATGTAGGATGGACCGCTCGACCTGGGGCACCTATCCCTCGTGTGGTACAAATAGGGGGTCTCGTGTGGTCAACCTCCAGCTTTTGTCTTGGCCTCGCTAATCGCGTCACCAGTGGGTGCGGTACTGTCCTACGTGTTTTTCTGGGCCGCCGTCCTTGCGTACTACAAGTTTAGACGAAGCAAAGATTGCAAAGTTCCCCCTGTAATTAGGCCGAAGTGTTTTGAACAGGACCCACCAAAATTTTAGAATGGCGTTCGACATAGTATGGAAACGAAGGGCCTCGGAATGACTTGAAGCCAAAAGCAAAAAC
>JBBPNZ010001104.1:0-11140 GCA_038091195.1 Phylloporus rhodoxanthus
CACGAAGAGCCCGTTATCATCACGGTTGACTCGCATCTATAATAAATGTTATGATGGCTTATTCGAACGTGCGAGCTATCTGGGCACCGCCGCGGGATATGTTGCACAAGAATGACTAATGAGTGCTCAACGTGTCCCCCTAGGCATTGATGAAAGATCACTGTAAGGATTCATACCGGTGTATATTTTCCTGGTACCCTTGATTTATCTGATTCGTAAACCTTGCTGCGTAGCCGAAAATTGAGCGCAGTTACTGGGCCTAGTGATAAGGACGGTGATTTCCTGTATCAGAGGATTCTCGCTGCACTGGTTGGTGGGCCTCCATAGCGAGATTCTCGTGCGATGCGGAATGATTGATCAGGATCAAAGAAGATCCTGAAACGCGCGAGGACTACCAGAAGACGGACAAAGGGACTAGGAATCAACGTCATTGTCCAAGTCTGGGAAATGCGTGGGGAAATGGAAGTATACGATTACAATAGCGGTGTTCAACTCGGAATACAGGGTCGAACTGACAGGCCAGTTGAACGCTGTGGTACTACGGGCAAGTACATCATATCGACGCAGCAAGTATCACAGCGCATGATGAGGAGATCCGATGCAGCTGCGGACAATAAAGCACAGGAATACTGCCGACTCAGGCTTCATAACCCCCCTAATGGAGGGTTATATTACTTCATTGAGAATGTGCCTTGTCCGATACACAACGCCACTGAAAGACGTTCATTTGCTATTAAGCCAAACTCGACCTCCTCTGCAACGTCCATGATGTCCTCCCCACCACAAGACTCCCAGCAATGCAAGTATTCCCTACACTTTTCCATCGTTGCGTACTTAATAGCCATTTGTGCAGCCAACATGGCCTCACCTTCTCAACACTCGCCTCCTGTTGATCTTCGCAGAATGACCTCCACCTCGGCCCTCCTCACTCCACCTCACAGAGAACATAGACTCTCGTCACATGCATCTCAACTTTTGCAGACTGCAAATGCCAGACTCGGCTCTCGCTCGTCCTCTTCTATACCATCATCGCCCACATCAGCGTACGGCTATGCCACCCCTTTTTTCCTCCTCGTACACTGACAGCTGCTTTTTTTTGTAGTCACTCTTCCTCATCAGCTATCTTTGAGCGAGACATCGAACCCATTGGCCCTCCTTCTCCTCCATCTTCCCAACCACTTAACCCGCACCGTATCCCTAGATCAAAAGGGACAGAACAGCTCGAACAAAGTGTCCCCTCTGTCCTCGATTCAGCTGCTTCCATCCTCGCATCCTCCTCTCCTATGGAGGAGGACTACATTGCCGTCGTCACCCCCGCCAGGGACAGGGGCAGGGAACTCAGAAGTGGTTTCGTCAGTCCGATCGGGAGCCTCAGGAGTAGGAGTCCCAGTCCAACAAGCGGAAGGTCTCCTGCTATACATCGTTCCAGCTTGCTATTGAGTGTGCCTGGCTCCTCCTCTCCCCCCGCCCCCGCTACCCTGCCATTGCTATCATCCAGCCCTACCAAGGAACCTCAGGGCCATCTGACCATCCAAACCTCTCCCGTCATCCCGTTGCCTCCCACGGCAGCTACGGCGAAGAAAGCTGGAAAATCAGCTTCTTCGATAAATACTCCCACGTCAGTATACTATTCTACCCTATCGTCCGTCGAGTCTTCGCCTTTGACAACTGTCGAACTACTTCCTCCGATCACCGCCTCGCCAGGACAGCCTGTCACTCATCCTCAGCCCGTACCCCCGCTTCAAACGCAGCCCCCACTGTACGCTCCGCTGGCAGTATCACCTTCTTCGACTTATACGGGTTCTCCCTTCAACCATCCATTGAATATCTCTCATCCACCATCGCCGACGCATGCCGCTTCAAAACGGCTTTCGTTCATGTCTTACTCGGACCTGCTCGCATCTACTCCGGTGTCGATGATCCCTCTGTCATCCTTTACGTCCTGTGCTTCGTCCGAGCCGCCTCCCCACATCCCCCGTCTATCGGGCTTTTCGAGTTCCGGGTCGATACATGGCCGGGACAGCATCGCACTGTTGGATGATATCGGTGGTGAATGGGAGCGTGAAGGGTTAGGGAAAGGCCTTGAAGAAAGGCTTGAAGCCCTGATGATCGTTCCTGGAAGGGCTTGAGGCTCCACGGACAATCCGCAACCATCGCCCAAGTTGTTGCTCGGATGGAACCCAAGAAGATATGCCGGCCCTCTTTTGGCCATCGCTGCGAAGTCTTGAACCCAAAGTAATATGCGCCCAATCATACTCTCGAAATCAGGTAATTTGCATCAGATGGTATTCTATCTTACACTCTTGTATTAATTACTTTCCTATGCGAACCACTTTGGATCTTTTTTTGTTATTTTCCGTTCTTGTCTCCTTATTAGTAATGTCTCTTGCGCTCGACATTGAGCCATTATGCCCATGACAGTTGGATATCCATTGGTGATAGCTCGTACATAAGTGTTATGGGACACTCAAATCTTTATCGTGTTGTTTATGACCTGGAATAATGAGTCGCCACTTGAATCGAGAACTGACAGCCACTGACTCGGTGTTGACACGACTCTAAGGTAAAACAAGTACGAAACTTATCCCATCGCTCCGACGAGTCTCGCCAATGCATTTGATGGACTTTTGGCAGTTCTCACTTGGACATGGACGGTGTTCAACTTTCCAAGAATTGCCCACCATCGCACTCGTCGCCACAGGCCATTGTGATGCAGCATTATGAACCCAGGGCTAGTGCATGCGCACTTACGAGAATGGTCTGCATTCAAGCACCGGATTGCACTGATCCGCTCAAGCACCGTCAAACTATTTTCCTTGTCCTTTTCGCTTATCGATACGATGATATCGTGGGCGCTGTCCTGTCACCGGTGCGTGTACTAGCCATCCGATCCAGAACCGAGCGTATATTCACAGCTTCGGTTTCCTTTTCCTCAGAGATTAGGCTACTAGACACTCATACATCCACTTTCATGGATCTCGGCTTATCGGCGAGTTATTCGGTCAAAGTACCTGGACTCGGAGGGTGCGTCTGATTGCCTCTCTTTGCAGGCTTTCCTGACCTCGTGGTCATTGTGACCCCCAGGCGTCGACTCACCTCACGAGATCATACATGTTGGAGGTCTACGCGGTGTCACTGCGGCGAGCTCATCCATATATCGTTTTCCTGACCTGCCGTTACCTTAGCTCACCGTATGAATGAATTCGGCATGTACACCAGCGGGCTCTAATCGGTCTTTTGGCCGTTCCGTGCACAACTCCACATTGTACTACTTCGAATCTTGGTCACATGCATCAGCGCACCGAACCCACACGCAGCCCCAACAATGCGATCGCCATTCAAAATCCATACAACTGGGCGAATCGGAATAGGTAACCGTCTCCTAGGGAGCGAACGCTATTCTTGTGTCTATTTTTTCTTCTCCGCGATCAGGGAAAGGGTATAGCTACGCTGTGCCACGTGCTTGCTCGGCCATGGATAAAGACGGGGTATTCATTGTCGCTGTAGATCGACGCCCCGTCTCCCTCCCTCCCTCTGGGCCCTCTTTGACGACTTGGGCCTCCCTTCCCGCCCTTCCCTCACTTTCTTTCTCTCCCTCACTTTCGCTTTCCCTCTTTCGTTTTTTCTGTCCTTTTTGTTTTAATATTTGGGAGACCGTTGTCGCATACCTTGCCCATGATGATACCTCAGATTAACACTGGGGCGTCTACCGTGATCCGTTTCGGTCTCGGGTTGTGCTTTGCGGTTTCGGTGATGGCGTTTGACATGTCCCTCAATACAAACGTATGTCTGTTCACTTCTCCGATTCTCGTTTGCGATGACCGAGTATTTCTTCCTTTTAGCTGGCTGTGTAGGCGTTTTCTCGATCTCTTTGGGACAAGGTATTCTAAATCGCAATGGTTAGGTATTGGGGACAAAACTCGTTCGGCGCGTCAAACCCAGGCGACACGGCCAATTGGCAACAACCCATTGAATTTTATTGTGGTGTACGTCTCGGTGGTGATACATGATCGAAACCCGTCTCATTCATATTCATAATTTGCAACGCCGCAGGACGACACCATTGACACGTTCCCCGTCGCATTCTTGAACGAGTTTTTTTCGACTGGTAATTTACCCACCCTCGATCTTGCCAATGTAAGTGTTATCAATTAGTATGGTTCCTTGGCAACACTTAATGCATGCTCTGATCCGTGTCTACGCCCGTGTTCTTGTGCTTGTCTTTTTTTTCCATTTCATTCTCTGTGGTGTTCGTTTCCATGCCCACGCATACGCGACACGCAACCCTGCAATGCGCCACGCTTCATTGCCGACATGCCAAGTAGACCTGCAGCGCGGTGAACGATCCTGTGTTTCCGGGCACGAACCTGCCTAACTGTTCCTTCCTCGCGTCCGGCATCGAGACCTGCCAAAAGGCGGGCAAGATCGTCACGCTCTCGATGGGGGGTGCGTCGGGCAGCGTTGGGTTCACAAGCGATTCTGAGGGGGAGGCTTACGCCAAGGTGATTTGGGACTTGTTTTTGGGGGGCAGTAGTGCGACACGGCCGTTTGGTTCGGCTGTGTTGGACGGGTGAGTCCTCGGTCGTCTGGGTGACATGTCACTGATGCCATGTGATTTTTCTTTCCGTGGGCAGGATCGATATGGATATCGAAGGAGGGTCGCAGACAGGCTTTGTGGCTTTCCTGAACGCCCTCCGGACGTTGATGAACGGCGGCAACAAAAAGTGCGTGTCGCCGTCTGACTGACAGGATGCATGAATGAATGCGGTCCATTTTTCATAGATATTACATTACTGCAGGTCCGTGATTGGGTCAACAGACCGTTTTCCGTGATGACATCTACTGACATGCTCGATCGGTCGTGTAGCTCCACAATGCCCTTTTCCAGATGCCAATGTCGGAGATACATTGAACGGGTTCGGCTTTGACGCCGTCTACGTGCAATTCTGTGCGTGTGCTTCATCTCTTTGTGCGTCGTGATCGGTGTTTGACTCGATGCGGTAGACAACAACTTTTGCGAAGTGAGCAACTTTGCAAGCGGCCAGGTGCGTCGTCCTTGTTTGTATTCGTCTGGGATGTTGACACTCGTACCTAGGATTTTGATTTCAGCACGTGGTGAGTTGTCATTGAAACCGATCGCCTCTATCTCGGTGAACAAACGATTGGAAAAAAGGGACAATTGGGCCAAGACACAATCGCCGAACAAGAACGTCAAGGTGTACATTGGTGTGCCTGGTTCACCATCGGCTGCTGGGAGCGGCTTCGTGAGCTCCTCGACGATAGCGACGATTGTGTCAAAGACCCAGGGCAAGTACAATTCGTTTGGGGGTGTGATGCTCTGGGACGTGTCTCAGGCGCATGGTATGTGCTCGTCTGTCTTCGTTTTGGGTATAGCTGATGAAGAGGCGTGCAGCCAACGGGTATAGTAAGGCTGCCAAGGCGGCGTTGAGTGGGTCAGGCGGGTCTGGTTCTACACCGCCGTCCTCGTCAAGCCCAGCCCCGTCGTCTGTCAAACCGACGAGCACAGCAAAGGCGATGACGACAGGTGCTGCCAAGAATGCGCAAACGACCACCGGCGCTGGTGCTGGTATTACCGCGACTGTGTCGGCAGCGAGTCCCTCGGGTACGCCGAGCGGCGGGGCTTGCGCTGGCGTCTCTCCATGGTCATCCAGCATCATCGTACGTCCCCCTCTTGTCGCATGACCATTTCGCTCACGTGCGTTTGTCTAGTACCTCGAAGGAGACGAGGCTGTGTACAAGTAGGTCCCCATCGCACAGACGCCACCGAGTGCTAACGCCTTTCCACAGTGGCCAGTTATGGAAGGCAGCGTGGTGGACGCAACAGGCAGTCCCTGGAGGTACGGTCCGCTCGGTTGTTAACCGATACCCGTGTCTGATGCTGTGCTTTAGGAGCGGCCTTTGATGGCTGGACGCTGGTCGGATCATGCTGAACACAACATGCCGAGCGCCGGACGCTCAAACGACCGAGATCACATCAATAGATTAACGTGGTCCGAGCGCATGCGCGCACGGAGCCGTCCAGGAATGGAAGCGCAGGCGCTGTTCTGCCCATGTGTGTATAAATTCGTTCTTCTTGTTGCTATAGTCGTTTCATTCTTTCCCTATTGTTTGATGTGTTCTTTGTTCAGCCCTGGGTGGCGAGAGGTGTACGTGTATAGGCATTTTTGTATCGAGTATCTAGTATGGAGCTCGGTCTCCATTGCGCCACATGGCGTTGTACATAAATGTCATGTTATTGTCATGTGTCTCGAGTTACGATCCTCAAAAAATAAAAGTCCCTTGTAAACGTGAAATTTTGAAACATCGACTGGCTTTTTACTTGGTGCAGCACAAAAAAAACAAAAGCAAGAGAGGGAAAAGAAACACTGGAGCTTATCGTGCGATACACATAATGATGGGATGGGAGGGGTAGATTACGGAGGGGCGAGGGAATTTGTTTGTATGATAACATGGAGTGATCGGTCTGATCGATAGATACCGTAGAGACAAACAAAAGAAAAAAGGAATTGTTGAGTGAAAAGTTGATGTATCCACCTGTTACATACCCAATGGCACGGGAAAAGAGAACAACATGGAGGACGAACGGATTTTAGGCGAAAAAACTGGGGAGAAAGAATAAATAGAAAATGATGCCACTTGGAGAAAAAGGAGTTACCGTTTTCGCTTCCCGCTGATGACAGGTTCGGTATCCAGGCTGAGCTCGTGTCCCATCATGATGCCCTCTGCACTTGCACTTGGGCTCGCATCGCCTTCGGATCCATCGTCCCGTGCGCCGGACGAGTTGCCAACCATGGCCAGGGCAAAGCCGGAGCGACTGACAAAGCCGAGCACATGTCGGTCGTGGTTCTGGCTGTCACCCTCGCCCTCGCCTTCATCCAGGTCGCCGTCGAGCATCTCCGCATCGACGTCCTGGTGGGCTGTGTCTGGCTGTGGAACCTGGACATGACCGTCTGTACGGACGGTTGGGCGTGAGCGTCGTGTGCGGCGCTCCCTGCCATGCATGTCTGTCTCCACCTCTGTCTCGGCACCGTCGCGCGCGAGTGGAGGCGGACTGACGAGTTTGCGTGCGGATATGGTGGGGATGATGTCTGGGACAGATGGGGCAGCAGCAACGTCCTCCCATTCGATGTCTTCGTCTTGGGGCTCAGGTTCGTGTTCAACCTCGACGTCTTCCTCGAGGTCTGCAAAACTGCGGCAGAGGGGGCAGGAAAAGGCGGAATCGTGCTTCTCGAGGAGTGGGCGGATACATTTGTAGTGGAAAGCATGTGAACACGGCGCGATGAAGAGAGCTTGACGGATGGTGACAGAAAAGAGACCTAGAGCAAGAATGAGACAGTGGGTAGACAAGTAATGAATGAAAAACGGACAAATACAACAATCGGGAATATTAGCTTTTGGGAGGCGTCGCTTGCCTTTGCATAGGTCGTGGAGATCGCCTGGTTTGGTTGGGTCGGATGTCACTGCGAGGGCCTTGAGCTGGCCGATGGCGTGGGTACTAATCAAGAGATAAATCAAGGGGACGATAGTACAGATGATGGTGCATACTTGAAGGCATTTGCAGCTGCCTGCCACTCTCTGCCGACCTCGATTTTGATCTTGACTGATTTGTATATGTCCTCTGAGCCGCCCTGATAATCTACACCTAGCTGGAGGATATCGCCGTCTCTGAGGTGGAATGGTCTGGACTCGTGTCCCGCAGGGGAAAGACGGAGGTGGTTGAGAAAAGTGCCGGAGGATGATTTGGTATCTCTGATGTAGAACTTGCCTGACTCGAACCAGATTTCTGCATGTGAGCGAGAGACGACTTTTGATTTGAATGCGAGCTTGTTGGAGGAGAGGAGATTGGCTGCGTTGAGGCCGATGCCAGATCTGTCAGTGAATCTGCCAATGCGGAGAGGGGGGTCTTCATCCTTGAGATCGCGGGTGATGGGCTCGAAGCGGAGAGTGCGGCGGGAGTCGAGGTGTGGGACGAGGCGGATGCGGTGGGTATGGTTTGGGGAAGTGGAAGTGGATGAGGGACCGCGATGGAGCTGAGTTGGGACTGCAAGAGGCATCTGTGGGGAAGTGGCGGGGGGGGAGGAAGGGGCAGTGATGGGTTCGTGGGTGGGCGGGGAAGAGTTTGGAGTGATTGCGGTTGGCTGGCCTGTTGAGCGTCTGCGCCTGAGGATGTTTGATATGCCGAGGGACTGAGCGTTTCCGTTCGGGATGATGAGGCTGGATGGAGCGAAGGACCTGCGACGGTTTGCGTTTGGAGTAGGTGTTGCAGGAGGAGAAGGGGACGAGTCTTGACCTGATGGTGGATGTGAAGTGGAGACACCGCGTGGCCGACTACGAAGAAAGGAACCCAAAATGGTTGAACGCAATGCTGGCGGAGACTCGACTGTAGATTCCATTCGAGTCCAGTGCAAAATAGACACAAAAAACAGGTTGAAGAAGGCGGAAAGAGACGGAGAAGGAGGCGATCAAGGACGGACTAGCTTTTTCTGCTGTTTCACTTACGGCGAGGCTGGGCACTTGACCGTACTCGACATCCGAATCGAGGCTGTGAACTCAAAAACGCCACTCCCAGCTAACGACTTTTCCCGTTACCCTACCCAACCTCCAAGGCAATTCAGGCGTGTCCATGGCCTCATCGACAGTCTCGAGGCAAGTTTGCCATCAAAAATGCTGCGGGCAACTACACAGGTTTTTTCATCATCGCACCCGATCTACTCGGTCATGGAATGCCTAGACGCCGCGCTAGCAGACGAGCTCGACCCTCGCGAGTCGGTGGTATCATTGTGCCACCCGTTCGCACAAAATCCTCTGTAGGCTTCAAATGCGTAATCGCACCCCCTATCGACCGGCTGTGCTTAGTGGACTCGTTCCTCACGTAGCATCAAAAATATCTGGTGCGAGGTCGTCATTGAGACGGCCCTGGAGAGCACAGACCTGCATACGGTAGTTGAACATAGCCGTAGTAGTAGACCAAGTAATCAGCTTGTTTGCGATTGGCTCGGTGAATACCGGAGCAGTGTCGGTATTCATGCGACAACTCGTCACTCAACCATTCACTTATGCTGGTCTTTTCTTCTCCCCGCAATGGTGCACTCCGCGCCTCGTTCCGCACGTTTGCCTCAACTGCAGCTAGGTCACAGGCAGTTCCAACAGAGAGACAGACTCTGTTGAAACAGTTCAAGATCTACCGCTGGGTCAGTACTGCCCATCTCTTTCATCCCCTTGCTCACGTTCCCACCAGAATCCAGACGAGCCAGAAAAGAAACCATTCCTTCAATCCTATACTATCGACCTCAACCAGACCGGTCCTATGGCATGTATTCTCACAGACCCGTCTATTCATCTCTGACCTTTTCCCTACAGGTCCTTGATGCACTTATCAAGATCAAGAACGAGGTCGACCCTACACTGACGTTTCGCCGCTCTTGCAGAGAAGGCATTTGTGGCTCATGCGCAATGAACATTGACGGGCAAAACACCCTTGCGTGTCTCTGCCGCATTGACAGGAATGCGGCCAACGACACCAAGATTTATCCCCTCCCGCACAGTCCGTCTCCTGCTTCTTCCGCGTGTGAATGCATGCTAATGCATTCTGACCATAGTGTACATCGTCAAGGATCTCGTCCCTGACCTCACACTCTTTTACAAGCAATACAAGTCTATCAAGCCCTATCTTCAAAATGACAATCCACCCGAAAAGGGCGAATTCTTGCAGTCGCCAGAAGACCGCAAGAAGCTCGACGGTCTCTATGAGTGCATTCTCTGCGCATGCTGTTCCACCAGTTGTCCGTCGTATTGGTGGAACCAGGACGAGTACCTTGGTCCTGCGACGCTGATGCAGGCCTATCGATGGATTGCGGATTCTCGGGTATGTACTGCTGTGTCGTGATGGTCTCTCGGGGCTCACGTTTGCTAGGATGCACATGGGTCTCAGAGAAAGGAACAGCTGCAGAACGAGATGAGCTTGTATAGGTGTCATACCATCTTCAACTGTCCGTCGTTTTAGTACTCGGTTGTGATCCGCTTTTGACCCTGATATTCGCAGGCTCCCGTACGTGTCCCAAGGGCTTGAACCCCGCAGCAGCAATTGGCAAGATCAAGCTGGAGCTCGCGGCGGATTAGCAGGCATCCCCGTTTCCTTCTTGGGTTGGCATTAGGGTGGCTTCACAGGACCACACGACTAGAATTTTCGTCTAGTATCGTCATTTATTTCGTTCCATGTCCACCTGGTCTATGGACGGCAGTCCAAGTGCTCGAACCTGGCGTAGTATGTACTTATGTACATCGGTGTGTGTAGTTGTTGGTTTATCCGTCATCATTTTGCTCTAAGTCCATGCACTTTATTCTCAGCACTTTACGCCTCATCTACTTAGTTCGTTCACATCATTTCGAGGTCTGAAGTTCATTCTCCAGCGCGGGTATGAGTGCCTAGCTCATGCTGACTCATGGCATTGACATCACACCGTGCCCGCTCCGAAGTCTTGTGTTTGCTCCGCGTCGGAGCTGGCTCCAGTCTTTGTGCTGACACTCGTTGCACCTCCGACACCTAGTCAGGATCTGCTCTTCACGGGCGAAAGCCGCACGTCACGATCACATGGGCGAAATAGGAGCCTCTATCGCACATGCACTTCCCTGGTTTTGCTACTCGCTGTGTGGACCCGGCTTCTTTTGTCACACCGGGATATGAGTTTCTCCTCGAGGATACCTTCGGATGACGTGGCCCGCATTCGACGTCCCGGGCGTCGAGACGTGTATGTTGTCTTGTGTTGCGGAAAAGGACAAGATATACGAACGGATAGTTGACCGGTGCGTGTCCTTCCCGACTCACTCAAAACCCGGCATTGTCGCATCGATTACGTGGCAATGGAAACCCGCACTGCTCCGGCTAGCCCCCCACACAGGATATTTACCATAGTGACAGCCACGGCGCAGTCCGGTTCCCCAATCGAACCTCACGAACGTGACGAACAGGTGCACATAAAAGTTTTACCAATTATCGTGACTTCTCGGAGCCGGCCGATTTCTTTCTTCCATCATGTCTGCCTCAACCTGGGGTAACCCAAATGCCACTAAGCGTGTCCTCTTGCTTCATGGCCTCACAGGCTCGTCACACTCTTGGCAC
>JBBPNZ010001105.1:0-11137 GCA_038091195.1 Phylloporus rhodoxanthus
GGAGAGAGCAGACAATTGGAATCAGACAAGACTGGCACAGAAAAAGATGAAGCCAATGTGAGACCAACAGTGAGGCAGAACATTCCATAACTCACAGGAAATGGAATAGGGCGCAAAAAAGACAAGAACAGGCATGGGATTAGAGACGGATGCAATGGAAGTGGCGTACAAGAGCAGAGAGACGATGGATGAGAGAAGAAATAGGACAGGTAGAGCTGATGATAAGTCGGTGGGAATCAGAACCTTGTACGACCACAGTAGACCACGGAGGAGAAAAGAGCAACAGTAATAGACGGAGCGATGGATGGATGTGATAGTATGATGACGGTAAACACGGCGGCTTATATCAGATGGATCGAATTCAATGGCACACCACAGACCAGAGATGGTGAAAAAATGGAGTTAGCGGGAAGATGAGATGGGCGAGGATGGTAGGTGAGAGCTCCGGGGGAGGGGAAGGAGGAGGGGAAAGGGAACAATGCCTAAGGGCAACAAAGAGGATGGGGCGGAACAGAGAAGAAAATGCAAGGCGGGCGCAGAGACAGTAAGCCTCAGGAGCAGACTGAATACAGGCAGAAAGGCGTTGAATGCAGGAGGAGACGGCACTGAGAGATTGCTAAAATATAGGAATTGGAGGAGTGTTGGAACTTGATGGCAAAGAAAGATGTAGCAGGCAGGCAGGAATGCAAAACAGGGCAAGGAATATGACAGAAACAATGAGATCGACGAGATCGATAAACGATGAACGACAGTTGGGCAGACTCACGCAAGTGAGTTGGTAGACGATAGAGCGCTTGGACAAGAATATGGCAAAAAGTGAGCACGAATCTGAAAGCTCACAAGACACCAGCAATGCGTCGAGAACGACACACAGTTTGGTGAGAGCTTCAGAGACAGGAAAGTGAACGAGACTGAGAGGGCAACGTTGACTTGTGGGGTACGCGAGTGCTACACAGCCATCTACATCTATATAGAGCATAGCTCCTATGAATGATGCCAAAGGGCTGCTCTGTCCCGGTAGTCACTATTCAAGAACGATAATGCGGATGGTCTTATTGATTGTCCAGTGTTCCAAAGCATAACATGAATCAATTTCGCAAGCGGTGGTCTCGAACATTGCTCATTACTGTACCAATAAAACTCAATGCAACAACTGAAAGAATACACAAAACAGAACTGAAAGCCCACCAACCTGGGCCCAGAAACAACGACATACAGCTATGGATTAAACAGAGAAATCATATATAGGATATCCATGTCATTGTCAAGAGGTTGTTGTACGACACAAGTGTTCTGAGAACTGTCCGCGAGGCAGGGAGTCAGTCGACTATCCTACCAAGGCACTCCTCTTGAGATTATCTCGTATGATGACATCTTGTACTGGAATGCGTGTCATCAGATTTCCATGATCCACGTTGGCCGCGGTACTCACCATTCTGCAATATCAACGCGGTTGATTGGGTCTCCTGCAGCAACATCGGATCAAAGGGTGTTCAAAGCAGAGGACCCTGCGACGAACCGTGACAGAAGTGAAATGACAATAAAATGGCCTATTGCCAGCATGCTCCTTCATCAAGCCCAAAAACGTTTTCTTGAGATCTGTAGACATGGTCAGTTGTCAATAAAGACAGCGGAAAGCAAAATGGACATGTGCTCGCGCTCTCGAAATCGTTGGGTCTGTCTCCATAACTGACGATATAGTCGCTCAACTGGATCCCCGATTCGAGTTTTGCTCGTAAAATGTCACATTTATTGAGGAAAAGCACTAGGTCTGTCTTCTTCAAGAGTGGATTTGAAACAATGTTCTTCCAAAGCAGGAATGAGTCGGCCTGCAAACATCAGCTGGTGCACTGAACCACGCATGGAGGACTGACAAGCCTGTGCACGCTCGTGTCCTCTTGGAGTACCTGATCGAAGCAACTTATCGGGGCCAGAAAGATGATGGCATTGATATCGTCGAAATAAGGTGCCCACGCTGCTAGAGATCGATGACTCCTTTCTTTTCATGGACAAAGGGAATACAATACCTCTCTGTAGATCGAATGAGGTGAGAAAGCCAAAAAAGACATTTGCAAAGCTACTCACGAGAGACCGTTGACCGCCGACATCAAACACCCACCAATCACTGCTGACAACAGTTCCAAGATGGCCTGCAAGACCTGTAAATGTCCAAACGTGTGATTCCACGCCAGACACGTACCAGATTTGACTTGAAAGCGGTGTTCAGATACCCTGAGTGTCTTTAGCCGCGCGCGAAGAATATCATCTATTGGTTCATGAGTGAGGCACAGGAGAAGTAAAAAGTCGATCATACCATCTGTTGGAATATATTTCGGCTATTGAAAATGTCATGTGATGTTATCTCTTATCTTTAGTCATCACATATGACATTAATCAGTCAGCTGTTTGTCATATTCTTTTTGTCATGCTGACTGATGTACACTGCTTATGTTTTGCCATTGGACGATAAGCTTTGTCATTAGTAATACAATAGATAAGCTCCTTTTACGCCATTGGCTACTACTCAGCTATTGTTTTCTTTATTTAGATATTTCGTACATACATACAAACAATAGCTAGATGTATATAAGAGGGGACTCTTTCCAGTATTCCCCTCTAACGAATTCCACCCACTTTTCGTTCTACTGCTAGCCTCAACTAGCAAGACCTTGACTATCAACTATCGTTCGTCACTAAGTGAGTAGTTCCCACTTAGTTCATTTCCTTTGTCCCTTCGCTGTTCGGACTCCATTCCGAAAGGTTATGAGCCCCGCTTAGACAAGTGGAGTTCGTCTTTGATATCATGATGCCTCCCACCGTCTCGCGCAACGAACATTGGTGGTTGCTTGATGTTATGAAAGTTGTTATGCTACTCATACGATTATATGAGGGGCTTCAGGAGGCTAATTGAGTTGACCTTGCTCTCGATTTATTTATTTTTACCTTTAACAATGGATTTTCTGTTATCCGACGTGATGTCGAGGATTTAGCCATTGTTTTTTGGTTCGAGAGTTTAGAGCGAAGACACTTACTGATGATTACTTTATCATCTGATGTGCGACAGCCATTACCATCAGTAAGTTCTCAAACTCCACCTCCTACACCACAAGAACCCGTGTTACAACCATCCCCTCCTCGAGAAGAACCTCAAGGAGAGATTAGTCCTACACCAAGGTACCACTTTTATAGCGAGACTGTTCCTCAATGAATAGTTGACAAACAGATTGTTCCACCAGGAGTCCCTCTTCAAATCCCTTGTCCTGTGTGTCTAGGGAGTATTGAACCAGGAGAAGTCCACTGACACGGTGAGAGAGATATTATACGTAGAGGAGTAGACAATAGTCTAACAGACCATCAGACTTGACCGTTTACATATTATCAAGTAATCGCTCCTACTCCTCCACAGAATCCCTTTACTTTTCGCCCTCGACCCTATGGCTCTCTATTATCAGCTTCTACAATTGCATATCAGCAAACTCATCCTCCTCCCATCTATGAATCTCATTGCAACGATGTCCAAGTCCCAATCCCCATCGCCAGCCCTCTCCTCATCCCTCTCCAACAAAGAGAATCAGATCGTTCAGATCAATCAGGTCCCTCTTCTTCCGGTTCCACCAATCCCGCGACTTCCATTACAAGATCTAGTGGAGTTCCACTTCGACGAAGCTCCTCATCTCCAGATCGCCCATCCGGTCCCACGCCGCACCACACTCGTGGAGATGCTCGCATTCGGCGCTCAGGTTGGCGTCCCTCATCGTTTCGAGGACAAGCACCCAGAATGGGTAACGTTATGGACAGGCGAATGGATTCAAACCTATCCCTGGGATCATGACAACCTGGTGAAGACCATCCCTTATTCGCAGGAAGAACCATTCTATCTCCACGTCCAGATCGGCGATACTTGCCGATCTTGTCTAGCTCAGTTCCGGAGCACTCCTCTTCTTTGTCGTCTGATCGAACAACCAACCATGCCGACCAACGTCGAAGTAGCTCCGGGATGTCTTCAAGTCATGCGGATGAAGCCTTACTTCCCGGTGATGCAAATGCACCTGGATCTGCAGCAAGTGGCACAATTGCCATGTCAGGTGATGCCCTTCCGGATTCAACTTGCTGAAACCGGAGCACCCTATCCCGTTAATAGCACACACTATATCAGAGAAACCATAGCTCAATACTATGAGGCTGCAGGTTGGGCTTTTCCTTCTAACACTTACGAGGAAACTCATAATTTTACGATACATGACCAAGGCTGGGAGATTTTTCGTCAGGACCTTTTTCCTCCTTCTTATGCGAACCTTTATTTATATAAGTCCAAATCACCTAACTATAACCCACTCCAACAGAATTGGGTGGAGATAGAGCATGGTGCTCTACCTTGGATGAGAGGTCGTGCCACTGCTGAGGCACAGGGACTCACCGTTGAAGAGCTTGCCACTCGACACGGTATTGATGTTCAGATGTGGAACTTCCTTTTCGATATGGACATGCGCGATGACCTGCGGAGGATGTCCCCGGAGATATACCGGAGAAGTAGAGTCATTCAGAAGCTGATCAAAGAAGCCACAGGTACTCCACAGGAAGATGTCATTTATGCATCTCTCGCTGGAACTTACTCCGGGCGAAAATGAAGAGCTGCAGAACAAGGCGAAAATAATCGCTGAGTTAAAAGACATACTGTACTTAGTATCTTCGCTTCTGTTCCTCTTCATCCTCTTTGGCCTCTTGGACTAAATCATGATCATTGTTTGTACAATAGAGATTATGATACTCTTATGCGTACATTTCTTGATTACAACTGTTGGAATGGTTACAAAAATCTAGGTGTCCCGTATCATTCATGCGGAGATTATAAAATTGTGTATGCGAGAACTGGAGGAAAACCTCCTTTACATTTCAAAAATCCGCATTACATTTTTACCCTCTATTTTGACACATTAGAAGGAGACCATTCTTACATTCATTCGCATAGTTCACCTATCATTCTTCCAATGCCAAAGACTAAAGATGACAGACGAAAATACTGGGATTCGAAACTCCTTGGTCCAAACAAAAGAACTTGCAAACGTCATACTCGACAACTTGCAAAAATCTTGGGGACTAACATGGGTTTAATACCTTTCAATCTTCTATCTCAAAGTTACGATGATTTGTTTACTGAAATTGGATTTGCAGACGCTATCCTATTTCTTCAATAAGAAATGGCTGCCCTCACTACTCCCGTTGATTTCAAAACTGACAACACTATTCTTGGATGCGTACCCGTCCTTATTGGACCTTCAAATTACTCCATTTGGAAGATTCGTATTCAATCAGTCCTTTAATCTCTTTCCCTTTGGGGAATCGTAGATGGTACTTTGACCTTTGCAAATACCGCTCAAGCTGATCAAGACAAATGGGTAACTATTGATAAACGTATAACTGGCATTCTTGCCAATACGATCAATAATTCTCATGTTCATTACGTTTCGTACACTTATACTGATGTTGCAATTAAACCTGCTCTCAGTAAAGCCCTTTGGGACAAGCTATTCAGCTTGTTTGGATCTCGTGGCCTAGCTGGCCAATTCCACTTGTTTCCTCAAGCCCAAAGAGTCACGATCAGCCGTAAAACAGCTGGTGATGACATTAATCGTTTGATTTCTTTTTTCAATCAAATGAATGCCGCTGGACTTAATCTCCCAGATTCCTTTCACGCTATGTTCCTTCTGGAACGTCTTCCTTCCGACATGTACAGCTTTTGCTCAACCGTAGCTTTAACTACGGAAGTAGCAAACTTCACGGTTGATAATATCACCACGAAGATTCTTGCTGAAATGTCTATGCAGAGTTCATGTCAATCTCTTGCATCCCGCGTTACTAACGTGGAGACAACAGAAGATGTACATAACCCTTCTGCTAATTGGACGAATGTGATCCGTAAAGGACCACCTACTTATAACAAATGGCGTCCTCAGGGAGGTTATAACCAAAATCAACCTTCTGGTTCTGGTGGATTTCACCCTAGATTCCAAAAGAGACCTCCCGCCTTCCAGAAGAAAGAGCAGAATCATGCGGGTTTCGCGATGCACAAGGACAAAAAAGGAAAAGGCAAGGCACCCCAACAAGGCGGTGCAAATATGATCGAGGGAAATTAAGGTTTTGTTCATGAAATAATTACTGAACAAGTCGCTGATCTTTCTTTAAATGAAGCGACATCAGCTTTTTACTATGACACCATAGATCCAGTCATTGAAAATGACTCCATGGACTATGAGAAGGATTATAACAAGGACTTTATCGGTGTTGGTACCGATACATGGGAAACAGGTATGCAGGATATTGGAATGGGTTTTCCCCAACCAATCTCTCCCTTTCCACGTTGCTCCTCCGCAAATATCTGAGAGTTTGCAAGGAGCTGCAGGAACTTCTCAGACAGGAGAAGCACTGGTTAATGATGACCGAGAACAAACTCTGACTCCTGCTAGCATTGCAGCAGAAAGAGAAAAGAAGAAAAATACTAAGAAAAAGAATAAAAAGGTTGTCATTTCCCTTGGGGGTTTAGTTTCGGGCACGTCTCATTTTTCTAATCATTTAACTGTTTTTCCATCTCCTCCTATTCCTTATACGTCTACCGAGGAATTTTCTTCTTCAAGTCAACCTTCGTTGATTTACGGTGCTATGCCGGATCCTCCGGTTACTTATACTTCGCATGAAGCTATTGCACCTTTATGGAATGGTAGATTGTTATCCATACCATTGGATGACGATAGAGATACCTTCTATGATGAAGAGAATAATGAATTCCTTTGCTACTATATTGGTGATTCATCACCAGATAAGGTTGAGTTCACACGAACTCATTGGATGATCGATAGTGGATGTACAGATCATCTTACTCCTTTCATAGATGACTTTGTTCATTTGGGAAATAGCAAACGAATCGCTACCATTGCTAACGGTGCAACAGTTGAAATGTATGGTCCTGGTACCATTTTACTGCAACAAATCAATGGACCTTCGCCGGTCTCTACTGTTTCTTTAGAAGATGTTTGATATGCTCCTCACACTACTAATCGTTTGCTTTCCATTACAGCATTAACACGCCGTGGCTTTCGCTGCAAGATTACTCATCACACATCAAGTATTTGGAACAAGAGTGGACGTGAGGTGATCTGGGCGTCTGCCCTATCCCCCACTAACAGTCTCCATTGGTTTCAGTCGTCTATGATTACTCCAATGCTTGGGTCTGTAGCCACTCTTGTGGATGACAAGTCTTATCAGTTGTGGCATCAATGTTTTGGTCACACTTCTCATAATGCTTTGCGACACATGCACACTTCTCTTTCTGGTGTTCCCATTTTATCTCTTTCTCCCAATCTTCCTCTCTGCAAAGGTTGTGCTATCGGGAAGATGCCAGGTCGTTCTTTTTTAGGTTCTGAGAAGCGGGCTTCACACCCCCTTGCCCTCATGCATACTGACCTTATCGGTCCTATGCCTACTGAACCGCGCTCCCATGCTCAGTACGTTCTTACTTTCATTGACGATCACACTGGGTATGCTCTTGTGTCTTTCTTGCGGGCCAAGTCTGACACTCTCCATCACTTTCGTACCATGGTTGCTTGGGCTGAGACCTTTACCGGTCACACCCTTACCTCCGTCCATTCGGATCGTGGGGGGGAATACATGAGTCATGAGTTTCAATCGTTCCTCACTACCAAAGGAGTAACTCATTAGACTTCTGTTCCTCACATGCCACAACAGAATGGACGTGCAGAGAGATTCAATCGCACCATTATGGAGAAAGCAGAAGCTATGCGCCACCATGCCTGCTTACCCAAAGCATTCTGGCAAGATGCTATGGAGACTTCCATACATATTTATAATCGACAACCCATGCGACATCATGATTGGAAAACCCCCATTGAAATATTCAAAGGAGATGGCAAGAAACCAGATGCTTCTTATTTTCAAGTCTTTGGATCTCGAGCTTATGTTTTCATTCCACCAGAACAACGGCCAGACAAACTGTCTCCCAAATCTGAGGAAATGACATTCATAGGATATGAACCTAACACAAAAGGATGGCGTTTTTGGTTCAAAGCTAAGCATCGAGTTGTGATTTCAACTAATGCCACTTTTGATGAAAATTATTTTCCACATTGTTCCAAAAGTCAAGAAGATGGACCTGCCCCTATTCCAATTCAGAACGATGATTTATCAGATCAAGAATCTGAAATCCCAAGATCTAAATCACCCAATTGAGAGATTGAGATACGTATACCTTTACCTAGAGATGAACCCAATGCGTGGTCATCACCATCATCTCCTTCCATTCCATCTAGACCTCTTTCACCATTGTTTTCTGATCATTCATCAAAATCGTCTCCTTCCTTTCCTTCTCCACCTAAACCTGGTGTGAAAAGAGATCGTCCTGATACAGGTCATCAAGCAACTAAAGATGATCTACATCAACATAAACGAAAGCTTATCTCAGATTCTCCACTTACGTCAATCGAGAATGATGACGAATGGTTAGTTCCTGATCAAACCAAAAAGAATTGGTTACTGCCAAGACAGGACACTCGAGAACCATTAGTGGAATTTAGAGCATGTCCTCATCATTATCATCCATTACGAGATGAGAGAACCACTTTTCGGGAACCTACAGAACAACGCAGATCAAATCGGGTTCCTCAACCCAGATATATTCCCGATAATGTTTATGGTCAAAGACCACCCGCTCAAATTGAACGAGATATTATCAGAGGATGAAATGCAATCCAGGAAGAAGAAACTCCTGATTTAATGGATACTTCCACTAATCAGAGACAACCAATTCCAACAAATGAAAGAGATATGGACGATATATACAGCAATGCATGGTATCGTTCACATTTATCCCAAGCTATTGATTCTGTTGATCATGTTGTACCAAAACAATACCGAGATATTATCAAACTCTCTTGAGATGATCAAAAAGAATGGAACAAAGCTATGAAGGATGAAATAAAATCCTTATTGGAGAGAAAGGTATGGGATCTTGTTGATTTACCAGATGGACGTGTACCTATCAAAGGGAGATGGGTATTTGCCATTCGTTCTGGAAATCGTGTCAAAGCCAGGTTTGTTGCAAAAGGTTTTACACAAATATTTGGAATAGATTACGAAGAAACCTTTTCACCCGTTGCACGTTTTGAAACCATTCGTCTAATGCTAGCTCTAGCTGCTCTCCATGATTGGGAGATTGAAGCACTAGATGTTAAAACCACCTTTCTTTTTGGCGAGCTAGATGAAGAACTATATATGGTTCAACCAGAAGGTTTCGTAATGCAGGGCCAGGAACACAAGGTCTGTCGATTACGAAAAGCCATTTACAGCTTAAAACAAGCTGCACTGCAATGGAATAAGCAGTTGCACAAATCACTTGTCAACCTTGGATTCAAGAGATGTATTTCCGATTCTGGAGTATATGTAAAATTTATTGGCAAGGATATTATCATTCTCATCATTTATGTTGATGATGCTTTATTCATGGGCAGTAATAGAATTTAAGTCCTCGATCACAAAAAGAAGTTTATGAAGAAATGGGAATCCCATGATTTAGGAGAAGCGAAAGAATATCTTGGTATGCGAATCACGAGAGATCGCAAGAAACGATCTTTAATCCTTGATCAATCTAAATACGCTAACAAAGTTATTAAGCGTTTTGACCAAGAGAACTGTAAGGAAACAAATGTTCCTTTACCCACAGGATATTCCCCACATCCTAAGACTAGAGATGTTAACGCTAAACTTCGTAGCAATTATCAATCTGTTATCAGATCCTTGCTATATATAATGCTTGGAACCAGACCAGATATAGCTTATGCGGTAATCAAAATGTCACAATTCTCTTCTAATCCATCAGAAGAGCATTACCGCAATGCAATGAAGATAGTTCAATATCTATCTCATTCACAAAATCTAAGTATCACTTATAGTGCTACCAGAAATCTTTCCGGACTTATTGCCTATTCTGATACAGATTGGGCTGGAGATGTTGAAACATCTCGCTCAACTACTGGTTATGCTATATTCCTAGCAAACGGAATTGTATCCTGGTTATCCCGGAGACAACGAAGAGTAAGGCTTTCATCTACTGAAGCCAAATATTGTGGAATGACTGAATGTGCTAAACAAATTCAATGGATCTGTAACCTCTTCAGAGAAATTCATCTTCCAATGACACGCATTCCCTTATGCATAGACAATCAAGGTGCAATATTTCTTGCATCTAATCCAGTACAAGAAGGACGAACAAAACACGTCCGTATTCCACAACATTATATTCGCAAAGCTGTAGAAAACGGTGAAGTTGAACTTTTCTATGTTCCCACCAATTCACAATTCGCAGACATCTTCACAAAAAATTTAGGAAAGATGAAATTCCTGAAAGGACGAAATGCCCTTACACTTACACTGTTCCCAACATGAACAGTGAGGAGGAGTATTGAAAATGTCATGTGATGTTATCTCTTATCTTTAGTCATCACATATGACATTAATCAGTCAGCTGTTTGTCATATTCTTTTTGTCATGCTGACTGATGTACACTGCTCATGTTTTGCCATTGGACGATAAGCTTTGTTGTTAGTAATACAATAGATAAGCTCCTTTTACGCCATTGGCTACTACTCAGCTATTGTTTTCTTTATTTAGATATTTCATACATACGTACAAACAATAGCTAGATGTATATAAGAGGGGACTCTTTCCAGTATTCCCCTCTAATGAATTCCACCCACTTTTCATTCTACTGCTAGCCTCAACTAGCAGACCTTGACTATCAACTATCGTTCGTCACTAAGTGAGTAGTTCCCACTTAGTTCATTTCCTTTGTCCCTTCACCGTTTGGACTCCATTCCGAAATCAGCGACGTTATTCGAGCCAGTGAATCCAAGAAACTAGACATGATCAACAATAAACCTAAACGAAACCAAGACGACGCACAACCCAGCCATCTCCTCTGGTCGCGTCTTCTCAATGTCCAAAAGCTCTTTGACAGTAGGATCTCCCCAAAGCTTGATCATGTCCTCGGAGCACGCATGCAAGATCACCCCGGGGTCCTCTGGATCCGACCAGTTGACGAGATCGATGCTGTCGATGCTGCTGCTCCCGC
>JBBPNZ010001106.1:0-11120 GCA_038091195.1 Phylloporus rhodoxanthus
TCGTCGCTGAGGGTGTTGTCAGCGTTGTAACTGGTACCCGACATCCACTTACGACGGTCTGCAATGTTGCCCATGGAGATGACAGTGAGCGCCTGGAGTGCTACAGATATCGAGTACACATAGAGGCTGTGGATGTATTAGGAGATCACAAACGGTGTCGTGAATGACGCACCTAAAGCTCGCCGTGTCTATCCAAAGCCAGCCAATCTTGACAGAACAGCGTCCTGCAGAAGACGCAGTGCCCTCGTTTGCAGCGGATATACATGGAATGATCCGTTCTGGCTCCAAGAAGCCATTGTCCCTGGCAAACTGTTCTAGACAGATGGGGAGGAAGAGCGTGAGCGAGACGACGACAAAGACTTCGCTGTAAACACCATTAGCAGACAACGATGAGCAAATGAAAGCATGAACCTTGCAAACGCATAGCTGAGCCAACCAAGGAGACGAGTGTGCATCGTTGTCAGTGTTTCAAGACAGCTCCCACATATCTTAGCTTGACAAAGCATTATGACAACAACAAGACAAGTTCTTTCTACACTCTAAAACCACAATGCACATCTACGACACCGCCGACCTGGTAAAGACCATATACAAGCCCTATCAAGGACGACCAGAACTGCACGTACCTGTTGTAGATGGGCGTCGACGGTGTCGCCCTCTTCCATACCCAACTGTCCCCGCCGATGATCAGCACGAGCTCAAGATGACCCAACTGAACCGCACCTGTGCAGGCGTATCTTCTGCTCTTACTCTATTCCCTTCATAGGAGAATCGAAACGTCCCTACACAAATCACGGTGTAAATGACACGTGCTACTTGTGGTGCTAAACCTGCCTGGGTCTTTCGCAAAGCGTTTCTGTACACATCGTCTAGTTCAGACCTTATGGTATGCGACGACGACACCACACACCTCGGCGGCCTCGAATATCTTCTTAAAAGGCATGTTTGGCTTTACTTTGACGGTGATGTCTGGTTTAGTGGTGAGCAGAGGGCAATCCAAGAGCAAACGGGACCTACTTTGACCCTCGCAGTTGATGGTCAAGTTCAGCTTTGGCTTCACGTCTTCGGCTTCCTCTTGAGACAGCATGTTGAAAACAACAATTTGAGTCGCGCTCAACGCGTAAAACAGACGCGTGACATGACAGTGGTCCATACATTACGTAAGCTCGAAAGGTATACATGCGGGTCCTCCAACGAGACGAGCAAGAAAGTAAGATAAAAGGGAGGAAGGTACAAGAGCCAGACGACCCGTCAAGAAAACTTCCATCTAAATGAACCATTGATCCGCTGAACGAGAAATGTAGAGATCTCACTGACCTGTTTCCACAATTGACACACCTAGGGAAAAGAGTGAGCGAGGATCAAAGAAGGGAACAAGTAGACATACGTGACAAAGGTAGTCATTGGCTCGTCGGCGCTTCGGGTCTGTGCTTGACGATAACGACACTTGCGCTAGATGGGAGTCAATTGCCACGATAAACGCGCACGAAAAGGTGACTCGCCTGCTTGCATCTCGAACACTGGAAGCCTTCTGTTTCCGCTTCTTGCTCCCCGGCGCCCAGGGACTTGAACAGGTTCTCTTCCTTTATTTTTCGATCTGCAGCGCGCCGTTCCTCGGTCATCATTTCCTAGCCCCGGATGAGTGTGGCGCGCGAGACGATTCAAGAAGCGACGATACCTCGCTCGTCATCGTGCTGAATTTCTCGGGAGAGAGTTCGCCGCTGACGATGCTCTCACGCAAGCTGGGATTCGCCTTGTCCTTGAGGTTGACAAACAGAGAGCGGATCTTGCCCTTGTATCCCTGAGAGGTGTCACCAAACTGCGCAAACACGGCCTTTTCGACTGCCAGGGCACGGCGGGTGATGAGATCGCTGGCTAGGAACAGACATCGAGTCAGACGGGGCACGCGTGTGAATGAGGCACACGTACGGGCGCCAGAGTCATAGGCGAGGCCATCGTAGATGAGCTCTGCACATCGATCACGGGTGTTGTCACCGGTCGTGGTGATCTTGACCCCGTCGACTTTGGCACCGCGTATCTCGGGCTTGCCATTGGCGGTCGCAGCGGGGGCGGGTGTCACCGAGGTCGACTGCTTGCGGACTATCTGCGCATCAGCGAACAACACGGACCGTTGGATGAACACATACCTGGTGGCTTTCCATTGACGGGATTTTTGGATCCAGACGATTTAGCCTTGTCGACTTCATTTTTCCACTTTTTGACGATCTCCTTTGCGAGGTCGGAGACGTCTTTCGATTCGTGGGTGCGCAACTTGCCCACCGCGAGACCAGCCTTGCTCTCCTACGCAATACACGATCACGCCCGACGATGCGAGTGATAAAGCCTACCCTTAAAAGTTGCTCGTTGACCTGAAACTCTTTCTTGAGAATCCTCAGGATAGCCAAACGTTCCTACGGGAAATTAGTCAATGAACCCCTGCGCGCTAAAAAGACATACCTCATTGGTGCTTGCATTCTGGAGCTGCTTCACATGCTTTTTGAGCTCGACTGCGTCTGACGACATGTCTACTACTACTTTATCTCTACCGCTCGTTCTTTCCTTGTCGACGTCGCAGTGCAACAACTCCTTTGCACCAAATAGGCATAAACATGCCCTTTCCTTCCATTTCCAAAAAAGGAATCTTCACTTGCTCATGTTCTCCCTCGACCCTCTCCGTAGACAAGCTGCCAGACACACACGCGACATCTTTGCGTCATGTCCAGACGATCCCCAACAAGACGAGCCAAGGTCAGTATCCCAATACCGTCTTTCAAGTGCTCATCGTCCCACAGCACCCGCTTGCACCTCGCCATCAAGATGGCAGACGAGTACAAGCACTACCGTGATCTCCCTCAGGCATTGCTTGCACAACATGGCGCAGTCGGACCAACACGCCCATCTCAAAAACTACTCACCGCTGGCCGTACGTCCATTTTCACCGTATCAGCACCGACTGACCCCATGCAGCATCAGCGTCGACCGACACGACCCGCATGATCGCCAGGATCGACAACGCACCAAAACCGCAACCCTCCACGTTCACAACAGCCTCCAATCTCTCCGAAGCACTCACCCTCCACAAGACCACCCGCACCGTTAAACCGACATACCACCCCCCCTGGAAGCTCGTCCGCGTCATCTCAGGGCACCTCGGCTGGGTCCGCAGCGTCGCCGTCGAACCAGGTAACACCTGGTTCGCAACCGGTGCGGGCGACCGCGTCATCAAAATCTGGGACCTCGCATCAGGCGCGCTCAAGCTCTCCCTCACCGGCCACATCTCCACTGTGCGCGGCCTCGCCGTCTCACCCCGCCACCCCTACCTCTTCTCCTGCGGCGAAGACAAGGTTTGTGCCCCGCCTGTGCATCGCATCCGCTCACCCCCCGCAGATGGTCAAGTGCTGGGACCTCGAGGTCAACAAGGTCATTCGCCACTACCACGGTCATCTCTCGGGCGTGTACGCGCTCTCCCTCCACCCGACCCTCGACGTTCTCGTCACCTCGGGGCGCGACGCCTCCGCGCGTGTCTGGGACATGCGCACCAAGGCCCAGATCCATGTCCTCTCGGGACACTCGGCCACCGTCGCCGACGTAAAGTGCCAAGAGTCAGATCCGCAGGTGATCACCGGATCCATGGACTCGACAATCCGGTGCGTGCTCTCTTTCTGGCCCCCGCGCTCGCTCACGCCCCGCAGACTTTGGGACCTTGCAGCGGGCAAGACCATGGTCACGCTCACCCACCATAAAAAATCAGTGCGCGCGCTCGCGATTCATCCGACCGAGTACTCGTTTGCCTCTGGCTCCGCCGGGGGCAACAATATCAAGAAATGGAAATGCCCCGAGGGCAACTTTGTCTTCAACTTTGCGGGGCACAATGCGATTATCAATACCCTCTCTGTCAACGCCGAGGGCGTGTTTTTCTCTGGAGGTGCGTGAATGGCTCTTTGCACTGAGCGCTTGACTGACGGTATGCAGGCGATAATGGGACGCTCACGCTTTGGGATTATGATACGGGCACGGCGTTTCAGCACATGGACGACGTTCCACAGCCGGGGTCGCTCGAAGCTGAAGCAGGCGTGTTTTGCTCGACGTTTGATATCACCGGTACACGGCTCATTACGGGCGGGGCAGACAAGACGATCAAGGTATGTCGTTGTCGCGTGTACGGGTCCCGAGTATTGACTTGGTCCAGGTGTATGCAGAACAATCTCAATGACCCGCGTTTCACGTTTGTGGGGAAACAAGACTCTTTGAGATCCGTCAGGCGGGGTGACGTGAGCGCTTCCTTATCACCGATCTATCAACACCAAAAAGCCAAACTAGGGATAACAACGCATTTTTGGGTTTGGGCGTGATACAGTGTATGCAGTATGTTCTACCTTACAGCAGGCAAAAAAAAAGTCTATGCACAAGAGTGAAAAGAAGGTATCAAACATGGCATAAAACGTCTTCAAAGTCCCCTTTATGTGACCAGAGATCGTACACAACGTGAAACGTTACAAGTGCAAAAAAAAGACGGAGGAAAGCATGCAACGACCAACACTGGGTATGGATATTTGCCGACCGGGTCTTGATGTTTCACGACCCCTGTAATCTGATTACCCGCCGCGCACTAACCGGCCCAGCCTTGCAGCGAACTCGACGTGCTTCCAACGAAGCGAGGACGCGCATCGCCGCAGTGCATATTGCCGCTCATCAACCCCGTCGGAGTGTCTTGCACGCCATCATAATCAGCCAGGGGCGCTTGCGACAGGGCATCTATCGTATCGGATAATCATCGTGCGCGTGACCCAAAAAAAAAAATCAACAGGCGAAAATAAGACAAGATCCGACGCACATTCTTCCAAAGCGGCGTAATTCACTTGTCCAAACGCCGAGTATGGGTTCATCGATGCTCCGGCCGACACGGGCGTTGTCGACTGCAACACAGCTTTCAGCTTGGCCGCCGTCGCCGCTTCCAGCTCGGGTGAAAAAATAAATGGCACGTCGCCCGCGTCCTTGACCTTTTGTGTGCTCTTGGCAGTCACGCGGGGTTCGGCGGACAGGGTGTCGAGTCTGTATTTACTGGACATGGCGCTCAGGCTTTGCATGTGTGACCCGTGCGCGAAATCTTGGGAATGGCGTCTGTTGGCAGTTGGCGTCTTGGCGGGGCTGGGTTTGGGGCCGGGTGACCATACGGGTGTTTGTGGCGACACGGGCATAGTAGTCGAGGGCGGGGTTTGAAACTGCGGTGACAGTGGAAAGTATCCTCCGGACGGATCACCAAGGGGAGAAACAAAATTGGTCTCGGGTATGAGTATAGATGGGAGCACAGTGGGCGGGAACGTCGCAGTGGTTGTCGGAGGGCTTGTTGGGTAACCTGCCAGGTCAGGGTATACCGGAATAGTTGGAGAAGTGGTGGTATGGGAGGAAAGAGAGGTAGTTGGGGATGATGGCGAGCCCATATCAGAGGGCATGTAGGTCCAAGAACTCCTTCGGACAGGTGAACACGAACTGGAAGCGTCAGGAACGCGTGTGGGTCTATCGACACGCCGACCGCGTTCTACTTTTGCCTTTCCGACGTGACCGTCTTCGGGAATGGAAAAGTGTTGGGAACCCGGAATGGACAAGGGGGTGGGGGTACTTTTGTATTTAGAACGGACGGGTTCCTCACGGACAAAAGGCTGTCTGGGGGGTTGGGTACTGTAGATCTTCTTGCGGCTCAAACCATGCACCTTTTGGAGCGAACTCACGAGACTGGGAGTAGAACCGCTCTGAGCTGGGCTAGGAGCGTCTTGGGGAAATGATTGGTGACGAAGAACGGAGGGACGAGGGACAGGGGACATCTTTTCAATGGGATCGATAGTGGTGGGGTCTAGGTGTGGAAATGGGGCATCTGACTGAGTAGAGGAAGGATCTCCAGAGAGAAGGAGGGTATAGTCGGAGGATGTTGGAAACCAGGGTGCGACCTGGGTGCGACGCTGGAGTTGGAGCTCGAAAGAGGTCAGAGGATACGTGTGGGGGAGAGGATGAGACATACGGTTGTGTTGAACAAGTCGTTCATGGGGGACATGTCTTGAGAGGCGGGGAGGATCATGTGGCAGTGTATTCCGAGCTGGGCGGGAGAGATGAATTAATTGAGTAAAAGGGAATCGCGTCATGTACCTGGGCGATTCGCTGAGCGACGAGACGCCACTCTGAGCGGCCCATCTGCGTTGAGGTTGTTGCGTTGACGCCCCAGGTGCCTTGGATCGGGGGAGAGGCGGCGACGATGAAAAGATGAAAGCCGACAGGGCCATCGTGGAATTGTGTGGCAGTTTCGAGCATCAGCTGTGGCAGGTCAATGGGGCAGAGAGGGGCAAGAAAGGGCGAACCTCTGTTGCTCTGTTGATGATGCGCGAGGTAATCCTGTTATCTGGATTGAAGCTGAATTTGAGGTCCGGGAGCTGGTTGTACTGTCTCGGCGGGGGCGAGTGGATGGAGGCGGGATCGTCGCCGACGGGTGCGGTGGTGAGCCAGAGTACGGGTATCTGTGCTGGTGATGAGTGCGATAGTTGGCTGAGTTGGTTGTACGCACTGGGATGACTGGGTTCGCGATGCGCATTGTGCCGAGGAGTGTCGGGAGATAGTGCTGTCTGAGTGCGCTCCATGAGGGGTATAGCAACTGCGAGTTCTCGATGAGGACGAGGGTGACGAGGGCCTTT
This sequence comes from Phylloporus rhodoxanthus, assembly GCA_038091195.1. NCBI lineage: Eukaryota > Fungi > Basidiomycota > Agaricomycetes > Boletales > Boletaceae > Phylloporus > Phylloporus rhodoxanthus. The sequence goes on from JBBPNZ010001106.1 coordinate 6,681, forward strand.
GTGGGCTTGGAGGAGGCGAAGATGGGTGGCGGCATGGATGTAGGACGTGTTCAATGGATCATCTTGAATGTCCCCTCACGTGTTTCCAGAACATTCAATTCTCCATCCGTATCAGTTCATTCAACCCCAATTATCCACCGGAGCTCGCCATATGGAGTAGCAGAACGCGTCCTAGTCACCCCCTAAGCACAACCCTTCAATCAGTTGCCATCTGAAGATCCTCACCTTCTTCCGTTTCATTACTAATCCAACTCTGCATTCTAGACTCGACGATCCCATGTAATTCGCAAACTCTACCATCTCCGTTGGTAGTCTCGATTCCACTTTTTTAGTGTTCTGGAGCAACCCATGGTACCGTGTACGTAAATAGTTTTTTCAGAACGTGCACGGATGAAATTCTCTGGCGGTGCACCGGATCCGAACTCGACGCAGGTCAGTCTTCTTTGTCTCACCAAATTTCTTGTAGATCCCTTGTTCCCTTGAACCAGGTTCGTTACCCAGACCGAATTAAAAATTTCCACCGATGCTCGTTTGCAGTGCTACGATACCTGGTCTCATCACACGGAAATATCCCAGCACAGTAACCGTCTCCACATGTCCTACACTCTCTTTCCTTTTGCGCATGCGTGCGTTACTGGACTCATCAACGACATTGTCGTATGACCTGGATGCTCAGTCAGACGCTCGCGGATATCGAATTGACGGTCTGCCAAAGGTCGCCGATGGCTATTTTCGGTGCATGCTTGTCATCCCCGTGATTGTTACTAGGCATGTACGTTTCTGAATCTTTGGTTGACCACTATGACATCCCCGATCTCATCATCTGAATACTGTTTGGTGGGAGCTCACTTTGCACGGTAGGTACATATATATGGACCACTCCATCATCGCGGACTTGGGTGCAGCATGGGCATGGGCATAGGATGCCAACCCTAAGAAGACCTGGGCGGCGTGTTCTCTATTCTTATTTCTGAGCAACTGTTTTTCCCAAAATGACCTCCACGAGGAACCTAGTGAACGTGAAACACGCTCTCAATGTTTTGCTTGTGCGCACACGTCCGACTTGTCCTCTTCTTTGCGTTCCATTTGCGGCCTTTCACCGCGGTCCTGACTCACACGTTGCCACGATACACCGAACACGCTCTGAGATCGGTCACGGTCGCTTTAGTTCGGCACTATTTCCGCCACCTGGCCCTGGCCGGTGTTTGTATACCGTCATTTTGACGGTCAACATTGTCTCTGCGCAAGAAAAGCTCAGCACGTTCCATTTCAGTCAAGTCCGACGGATCAGAGATCCTGTGCAAAGAAGGACCGTCCACGGTGAGGTTGTACGTACGAGACGATGACGGCGAATGCACCCTATCTCTCAGGCTGCGTAGCATTCACATTTTCAGCTATCGCCCCCGTACTTTCTTATCCTCGACATCGACCCTTTTGAATACCTCTGCAGTTTTGTGATATGCACCAACTTCGGCCTTGGCGCTCCCATCGTCGCCATGAAAGCATGCCTTACTCGCGCGCCAATCCCCAAGGTGATCGAGGAGCAGAACGAACACAACAAGACATCCGCTCCACCTGTCTTCCCGGACCCCGAATTTGTCACCGTCTCGGCGCCTCAACACCGGAACGCCCAACAGGCGGTACACAAGGCGTACGCGCGACTACTCTCGCGCGTCTCGGCGCAGGCATTGCGCTCCTTGCGCTCGTTCCATCCTCTCCCTCCGGCTCGTGGTTGGGCTGAGCGAGCTGTGGTGGATGTGGCTCGGGGTGATGTTGAAGTGGTCGCAGCATATGTTTCCTTCTCTCTGATGATGGGTCTCTCGCTTCCGTATTAATCTCGCCGCGCTATAGGGTTCACGACGATGGTGATCTTGTTTGGCAAGGCGACGCTACGTATGGATCCCTCGTCGCTTGTGCTCATCGGCGCGATCGCGCCCGCGTCGGGAATCCTCGTCTCGTTTGTCTTTCCTATGCCCCACCACCAGTGTGGGTGATCAATCTCCACCTGCCCGTGTCGTGTATCCCTACGTTTGGACATGCAGTGTATTTTGGTGCGTTGCATGTTTGTGGGAGAGGGAGGCGCTGATGGGGTGTGACAAGGTTTCGTGTATGGCGCTCTCTACCTTCTCAAGTTTTATGCATGTTACCGCTGAATCGCTGATGATTGGACGAGTCGGGTTCGTGATTGTTTATTTGGTTGCAGATAGTAAGTACAGGCGACATTCGCTACGCTTTCTTCTTCCCGGTCCCGATGGTGTAGCTGGCAATACCCGTGCTTGGGCATCAACATTGAGCGGGGATGGATAGATGTACACCGTCGAACGCGTGGAATATGTGGTACTATGATACCTGCGGGTAAGGTGACAAGAAGGGTTTCTCCAACGTCGCACCATAGATGTAGTTGTGATGTTCCTAATTATCCGCTATACTATCACTGTAAACGTGTTGGTGAACACTGATTATATATTTTGTCTATTGCCTCTGTTGTGGCCTTGAGGCATTCCGTAATTGGTATGATCTCGGACTTTTGCCCGCCCCGTGTCACTTGACCGTCAACGCCTTTCCTCTCCAACACACACCACCCTTACCCGCCTTCCACCCGTTGCGTTGACCATCCCTGTCTCAGCTCACCGTCGCCAACGCATTCTAGGTCTCAGATTTGTTTTCACATTCAATCTCTAAGCACCATATTCCTACTTTCATCTCGAGCGCCTACCGTTCTCGCCGACGTGAGTGCGTACCACCCCTCTACATCTTCGTCGATTTCAATGATCTTGTCATGCGCTCTTTTATTAGAGTCCTGGTTTTTCTTTTCTTGCTGTCAAATTCTCATCGCACGAGGATTTTTCTCTAGAAGTCCCGTGCACCATTCAACTGGCGTCATCGCTGATCCTCCCTACCCATCTCCCTATCCAGTTGCTGTTCATTTAAGCTTTTCCGTGGTCGCCTCTCCTCGCCTCTCCACCTCTTTGTCTTGCGTGAACATCCTTTGTTTCATCCGTCCCCATCCTTTCCGTCTTTATCGCACTGCGTGCTTCGCCTCCTCCGATTTTGAAGCCGATATTCCTGCTTTGCCACGCCATCTCCCATTCAACCCCCGCCCCTCTCATCTCTTTCGTGGTCTGGTCTGCTTCCTGTGAGTCGCGTTCATGCTTTTTTTGTGCAGATCCCTCAACTATTCTTGATTTTGTCGTGTTCTTCTCGTCTCAGCGATTCTCTAGCCTCCCAACTCTCGCCCCTTCTGCTTCTATTTCATTCCTCTCGATCCCAGGCCTATTTGTGTTTTCTGTCGTCTTCCGCTCCACTTTCGTGAGTCTGCATTCGTTCTTGAGCATGGACTTCTTATCTGTTCCTTTACTTCCCAATAGTCTTGTCCCGCCTTGCTAATACGTCGCACAAACTCGCCTCAGTGTTCGGCCTCTTATTCATACTTTCATTTTCTATCCCAGTCTCGCCCGCTTTGATTGTCCGCCATCTCCATATTGTTTCTACGTGCTACGTCCGTCTCCTGCCTGCCAACCTCCTCCAAACTCCCTGCCGTTCATCAATTCGATCTCGCCGCCCGCCTGTCAGCCCATCTTCGTTGCATCTTCTAGGCTTTTCCCACCCCAATATTTTACCCGACCTCGCCTTGGTTTCCCAAATCCACACATCTTGTCCCGCCACATTAAACACCCTTTCACAATCAACGATCTGCCTTGCCTCCCCACCATCATAGTTGTATCCACTCTTAGTTACCCTATCTTGTTGCCCACCACTCAACTGCCCACCAAAGCTCCAACTCTGCACTGGGAACCTTCTCTTATCCCACTGACATTTCTACACCTAGCACCTCACCTCTGTGTCATAATCCTCTACTGTCTTCCTACCCAGTTCATCCTGTAGCCCTTGCTTCTCATCTCCATCCAAATTTCTTGTGGCTTTGTCCCCTTTCCAACTCATTTTGTCACTCAGATTTACTCTACTTGTTTCCACCTGTTGTCTTCTACATCACTCAATTGTCAGTCTCAGATCTGCCAGTTTGTAGTCTAATGTACTGGCATAAAGTCCCTGAAGACATTACCATTCAAATCACAGGTGAGGTTCCTCTGACCAGGTGGTATGTTCATGTGTGCTTACTTTCATGTAGTTGGTCAATTGTCTGTCTCATCATGCCTTCCCAAAGAGGACATCTGTGTCACCATTTGCATTGGGGATATGTCTAAAATAACATGCTCTGGAAACCTATCAGAGGATGGGTTGGCAGTTTCATGGAACCACCCCTTCCTCTTGTGGGTGTCATTGTTGAAACATTTATTCTTGCTCATTCTCTTCCCCATAGCTCTGCACCTCCTACTGCTTCTGTTCAGATTGCTACATGGCTTCTCCCAGAGGAGCTTACTCATGAGTGGAACAAACAACCATTGGGTGATCAGATGGTCACAGATATTGCCAGCTTGC
>JBBPNZ010001107.1:0-11117 GCA_038091195.1 Phylloporus rhodoxanthus
ATCTAGTCTCTTCGCTATTCAGTACTCGTTCGCTGTTCCTCATTCGCACCATGTCTTACTACCTCAACCCTCTTCATGCTCCAGTGCCATCGGAATTCCATTCCCAGTACACTGCATTGTCTCATGCCAACCCCCCATTGGAACCGCCTTTCCCAACATCTCTCCCTCCATCCTTCAAGCGTGTTCCGCAACCTCCACTATCGAAACTTCCTACGATCCGCCGGCCGTGTCCCCATGTCCCCGTTGTGTTTGAGTTGATCGGGGCGCCAAGCCGTGGCCTAGGGATCCCCATGCGAGAACTGGTCGTGCGATCAGGCGGTGCATTGGAACGCATGATTGTGGATGCCAATGAACCTGTTGGCTTCCTCATGTCTGGCTCTCCCGAAATCCTCAACGTGTCTTTGAAAATCATGGTAACAATTCACATCTGCTTCTACCCCGCGTTGTGCTCTAATGTCTTGCCCTATCAGTGGCCAGGCTATGAGCACCTGGATTGGACCCATTCCCTCGAGCTGTTTTCGTCATCTGGCCCGGTGACGCGTGGCGAACTTGCGGTTCAGATTGCGTTCGCTTTTTCTGACTATGTGGCTGTGAGTACTCGATGTCTCCCACTTTTCATCTCCGTTGACTCTGCGTCAGCAGATGGCGTGTCATGCTTCTGCTAATACTGCGGACTGGCGTCTAGGAAGCAGAGACACAGGGGGTATAGCCTTTGAGCGCTTGGTGCTCATTGCACTTTGGAATACTTGTGAAAGCAATTGGATGGCGGAGGTGTATGTTGACACCCGGTGATTTGAGCGTTCGGTATTGTACCCTGCAATTCCACATCGCTGCGGTAATAATTTTCTTTTCTTTTTTTCGTTGGTGATATGCTTGGATACATAGCTTACACCCCACGAGGCTTAATTTTAGCTAGACACATGGGCGCGGTTACTTTAGTTTTAGCCTGCAATCGCACATCTTTCGGGGTTTTGGCTGTGGGAGTTCGAGTAATTCGGCTCATACGTGGGCTCCCGGTATTCCAAATGCTGGGAGTACAAATATGATACTGTGCCATGCTGTAGTACATATAATCACTGGCTCACTTCTTCCGAGAAGAGACGACTGCATCTGTGCCAGTGATTCAGCCACTCACATGCTCGTTCACTCCTTTGTCTTGGGAAGAAACCCTTTCAGTTCTATGACGGGGGACGCTGAGCCGTGGGCAAACGACAACGCCTGCACTCCTGTCCTACGACGCGCCCCAGTGCTCCTAAACGGTCGTGGGGAACACATACCGCGGGGCATCAAAGAGACGCTGGGGCTGGACCGTCCGCCCGACGTCGCTCACGGCAGCAACGTCAGGCGGTCTCTATCGCACCGAATATCACGCGTGGCGACGACGACGCTCGGGCGCAACCTGTCCGGTTCGCTGCGCCCGCGCAGCGCGAGTCAGGGTGAGCGTCACGCTCAGGGCGGCAGTGATCGCGGCCCGGATGTCCGGATTTGGAAAGTGCACTTCAAGGAGGACTGCACGCGACCGCTTCCGTTCGGTTCGAGCACGGCATCTGTCCACGACGGACACTCTGCACGGCAGGACCCCACTATGCAGCCCGGGCCAATAGATCCCCAGAACGCGCACTCTTGTGCGGTCGAGGTCCCAGTACCGCTGCTGCTCCAGCATGGCGTGCCCATGACCAAGGTCTCCGCCAAATCGCAAAAGAGCTACTTGTTCAGGCTCGATGCTGATCAAGGTCAGATAATATGGGAGTCCAAGCGACTGCGAATCAGTACGTGTCCCTTTGGTATGCTCAGCGAGCCCATGTTCACACTTCTCCCTTACTCGCGCAGTTCCCATCGAGAACATCAAGGAGCTCAGGTCGGGACCCGACGCGCGGTATTACCGCCAGCAATTCCAACTCGCACGCGAGTACGAGGATCGATGGATCACCATCATTTACATGCTCGATGGACAGTACAAGACCCTCCATCTCATCGCTTCCTCTCACGACACATTCCACCTTTGGGACATCACCTTGAGAAATTTGTATGCGATACGACAGGAACTCATGACTGGTCCCGGAAATGAAGACATCAGACAGGCAGTCTGGGTAAAGCAGTGCTGGAAGTCGACCGGTGAACAAAGTGACCAAAGACTGTCCTTTGAGCAGGTGGAAAAGTTGTGCAGACGACTGAACATCAACTCGTCCCAAGAGGACCTTATGCGGTTGTTCAAGGTCAATTGCTCCCATGTCATATTTTTCGCACACTTCTAACGAGTTGATCGTTACAGACTGCAGACTCACAAAACCGCCAGTACCTCGACTTTACCGACTTTCAGACGTTTGTCAAGCTTCTCAAAGCTCGCCCTGACATTGATCTACTCTACAAGAAACTGTGTTCAATGGATGGCGGAAAGCTATCGTTTTCCGTATTCGAATGTTTCATGCACGACACTCAAAAGGTACGTGTTTTGCGACCTCGCATTGGTCGAACTGACTTAGTTCAAGTCAAGTCTCACACCACACGAGCTCGAAATCCTTTTTGTGCGATACTGCACCAGGACGTCTGATAGTCGCGAAACACCCACTCCGGATCTTTCCAATCTTACGATGTCTCAGGATGCCTTTACTGCCTTTCTCTTGTCCTCGGACAACTCGGCTTTCAAGCGCCATAACGCAAAAGTCTATCAGCCAATGACACATCCCTTATCCGACTACTTTATATCCTCATCCCACAATACATACCTCGTCGGTCACCAACTCGTGGGATACAGCACAGTTGAAGGTTACATCCGGGCTCTCCTCCATGGCTGTCGTAGTGTTGAGGGTACGCTTCAATTCTCTATATCTCCGCCTGCTGACGCCGGAGTCCATAGTGGATGTCTACGATGGCGAGCACGAGCCAGTGGTCTACCATGGCAAGACCTTGACCTCCAAAGTGTCGGCTCGTGAGGTCTGCGAGGCGATCAGGAAATATGCCTTTGTAACTTCGCCTTATCCTATCATCATCTCGGCCGAGGTCCATTGTTCTGTCGCCCAACAAGAGATGCTTGCAACCATCATGCACGAGGTTTTTGGAGAGGCGCTGGTCAGCGCGCCAATCGAGGGTAAGCCATTGTTTGGCCCGTTGCCCTGTCCTGAGGACCTCAAGGGCCGGGTGTTGTTGAAAGTTGGTGCATTCATCGATGGCAGGCTCGTATGGGAGTGCTGATCCGCATCCCCCCAAGGCCAAGAATCTCTACGTCTCAGAGAGCGAACCGATTCGCGAGAGGGACCTCGCATTCGACACGGAATCCTCTTCGACCGAAGCCTCTGCCTCGGATTCGGACGTTATGCAAGAGATTAAAGAGGATGTCAAAAAGATCAAACTGCGAGAGGTGGAGGCTGTCAAGGGTAAACCGGACAGTGCGGGATCTGGTCGTCATGACGCTTGGCTGAACGTCGCGCCGATAAAAACGACAGAGCTAAAAGAAGAATTTCGCAAGGCGCGCAATGTCTTCAACCGCGTTCGTGGTCGGCACCCATCCCCCGAGCGATCTGTCACCACCGCGCTTGCAGGCGCGGTGGTGGCGACTTCTACGGCAGTCATCGAGCAACCCTCGAGATCCGAATCAAGGTCAGAACGTAAAGCCAAGATGTCTCTGGCACTCGTTGCCCTTCTGGTATATACCGTTGGTGTCAAGTGCCGCGGCATCAATAAGAAAGAACACTACGCAACTCAACATATGTTCTCCCTCTCCGAGACGACAATGAACAAGATTCTCAAGCAAGGCGCAGCGGATCTCATCAAGCATAATAAGACGCACTTGATTAGAATATACCCCAAAGGCACGAGAGTGAGCTCGACCAACTATCTGCCTCATCGCTACTGGGCAGCGGGTGCACAGCTGGTCGCGATCAACTGGCAGACGTTTGGTATGTAGACACGTACGGGGCTGTAGTACAGCAGCGTCTGACGTGATATCGTCCATAGATCTGGGGTACATGATCAACCACGCCATGTTCCAAAGGAATGGAAGAGCCGGCTACGTTCTCAAGCCGGAAGTTCTCCGGAAGACGGAAGACCCACGCAAGTCGGACAAGGAGCACTTTTCTCACCACACGCACCATTACCTGGAAGTGACCGTGCGCTGAGTTTTCATTCCTCTTGGCGCGCTTTTCTGATTGGCTCGTGCCGCAGGTTATCTCAGCGCAACAGCTGCCCCGCCCCAAAGATGCGATGGGACATGAGATCATGGACAAACACATTGATCCATACGTCGAGATATCCGTTCACACGCCCGACTGGAGCCACCCGAGCGGCGCCGCGTCCTTTCTCTCACCCTCGAGCACGAGTGTCTCCTCTAGCTCGTCCGCATCTTCATCCACGCCTTCCGCAACCGGGGGCCACACGCACCGGTCAGTGACGACGATGCGCACGAGTGCGGTCAAGAACAATGGATTCAACCCGGTGTGGCAAGAAACTCTGCGCCTCCCGTTTGAATGCGTCGGAGACATGCACGACCTCGTGTTTGTCCGCTTTGCGATCCAGCGGGACGGTGTGTCTGACGGGGAGCCGATTGCAGTGTATTGTATCAGTCTAGGCAGTCTTGCAATGGGTGCTTCCGCTTCGTTTTGTTTCGGCGGTGGACGTGTGGCTGATGCATACTTTTGACACGACAGGCTACCGGCATTTGCCATTGCACGATGCGCAGGTGACGCAGTACTTGTTTTCGACGCTGTTTGTACGGTGTTCGGTCTATGACGTGTGACGCTCGATGTGGGCTGGGACCGATGATGTTTTCCGGGATGCCATCAGATTAAGATCCCCACCATGTACCACTATACCACACATACACACAACATTCTACAACTGTAACAATACGCTGTCGCCCGTCAAGCTTTCATGTTCGTGTTTTCTGTATTTGTACTATGAAATGTTGCTGGGCCGCCGGCGGTTAGGCGTTATGTCAATGCCCACTGTATTGAACTTCATTGATCATTTGAACCGGGTTAGCCGAGGTACAGTTTTGCGACACGGTCATTGGACTCGGGAAGTCAAAAAAGGGATAAACCAATAGGAAGGCTTGCTCACTTACGAATAGTTATAGAAACCCGCTGTCCATTTCGACCGCTTTGCAGATAAGTTGTCACTGATGTCAAAGTTCATACTAGTTGGATGATTCCGAACTCAACGTGATGCAGATATTAGTAGGCGCCAAAGAGCGCAGAGCCTACAAAAATTCAATCTACTCGTTCCATGGACAATGAATTGAATGATGTTACAACACCAACGTAAGATGAAATTCACAGAATTCCTCTCCATGTAAGACAGTAACCCTTTGGTTGCGACATATCGCCGACTCCCTCAATTCCTGCCAATGGTCCATTCTGTGATTGGAACTTTCTTCCATCCTGACGAACTGATCACAGAGAAGTCTGAGAAGATGCAGCGCGGAGGCGATGAGGAGTACATGATCAGGATCCTGGTCAACGATACGGTGTGAGTTTTGTTGTGCTACTCAGCTGAGTGTTGATCATGCGGTTGGTTAGGATAACAACGACTCAGAGGAGTCCATTAGGTGGCAGCTTCGAACTACATGCCTTGGCGTCGTAGTAGTCGCTGAACTCAGACACTGGAATGCACTGGAAGTGCGCTTGGGGCCGGAGCGCGTACTCGTTCGGCACATTTTAGTATTGATTGTCCTCGTGGATCTCGATCAAGTCATCAATATTGTATCACTTCTCAATTTCACTTTCCAGCGATCTATCAACTTTCAGACTTCCTAAGAGTTTCGTGCGACAAGTACCTGTCACACATGACGACAGAGATGGGTGATACCGCAGGAGAATAGTGATCGATTGATCAGTGGCAGCCGATCTTGGCCTCCCTGTGGAAATGTGTAGTCAAACCGGTTCTAGATGCTCTGGCTTTCCCAGGATGTCCTGTTTATACATGATTTAGTGGCCTACAAATTCATCCGTGAAACAGATTCTGGGGAACAGCCTCCAGCCACGTATCTTTGCGGCTGGTGTCCAACTGGGCCAATGATTTCGCCTCTCTTACTATCCACGCAGCTGGTTTCTACGATATCCACTTCACAAGCTATAATGTCTATGACTTCGTCGTGTCGTCCCCACTCTAACCATTCTTTCACCGTCACATCAACTCAGTCCTGCATCGAATAACGATTCTCCCTCCTCGCAGTCCCTCAACCACCTTCAGATGGCCAAACCAAACTTCCGTGTGGCCTCCGAGCTGGAACACATCAGGACTGCAATCAGGAATTCACCATCAGCACGAGTCATTCTCACAGAAGCATCTGCCGGGACGGTTGAAGAGGTACTTGCCCTGATGCAGAAGGCAGATTAGGTCCATTTTGCATGCCACAGGGTTCAAGATGCCATGAACCCCATTGAAAGCGGACTGTGTCTTGCTGATCGACGTCAACTGAAACTCTCGAACGTGATCTCATCGTCACGTTCCCGCGGAGGGTTTGTCTTTCTCTCTGCGTGCCAGACAGCAAAGGGCGACGAGGATTTGTCTGACGAGGCGGTCTATATTGCAGCGGGGATGTTATTTGCAGGGTATGGAGGGGTCGTCGGTTCGATGCGGTCTATCAGCGATAAATATGCGCGCTATGTGGCAAGGGACGTTTACAGACAACTGTTTTCGAATGGCACCAGACCAGATTATCGAGAGGCTGCACGAGCGCTCCACGCTGCCATCGGACGGCTCCGAGCCAAGAATCATGTGCCATTTGTGGACTGGATTCCTTTCATCCATGTAGGTCTCTGAACATTCGGCTGTTTTGAAAAATCAATCCGATACTACTTATGCCTGCTTCTGCCAGTCTCCCATCCACTGTGAATTCCTCCCCTTGACCTACTTTGTGTGTTGCGCGATTTTGGGCCGATTCGTATTCGCTGGAGGTTCGATGGGCGCGCGTTGTTGTTGGTGTCCCGGGGGAGTTGAATGGGTTTTGCAACGGGTTCGTCGCAGATGACTGGAACCTGGGCCTGGGCCTGATCAAGGACATATTACTACATGACTTGCGGGACGCAACCTATATAGAGTGTATTATTTTGCAGAAATAACAATTGTGCAGGGCCACTCAAAGGGGGGTTACAAATGGCAATGTCACTGTGTGACACGCTGCTATAGACATTCTCGACGCCAGCCAATTCGCCCCAAAAGCAATGCTGTTCGATGTGTCCGTGAGTCTCCCAAAGTTCCAAGCAGGATAAAAAATCTGAAATGAACACGTAGCGCAAACTATTCTGTCGATCCGACCGCGTCAAAGGAACTGACTTTCACCCGACTGAGCCATGGTTACTCACAGGTCTTTACAATGGCTCAGTGAACATCTACAACCACGAAACGGGTGCTCTAGTGAAGACATTTGAGGTGTCCAATGTCCCCGTCCGCTGTGTGAAATTCATTCCTCGCAAAAACTGGTTCGTCGCTGGTTCGGACGACTTTCAGCTCCGCGTCTTCAATTATAACACCCACGAGAAAGTTGTCGCGTTTGAGGCCCATCCGGATTATATTCGATGTCTTGCGGTGCATCCGACGGCGAGCATTGTCTTAACGGGCAGCGACGATATGACTATCAAGGGTTGGGATTGGGATAAACAGTGGAAGTGTATCCAGGTCTGTCTCTCCTTTCATCTTTGTGGACGTGAATGCGGACATGTTATACTTTTGTTTTACTTTTCTTGGATTGACAGGTATACGAGGGGCACACGCACTACATTATGAACGTCTCGTTCAACCCCAAAGATGCCAACACATTTGCATCCGCCTGTCTTGATCGCACGGTCAAGATATGGTCCCTTGGGTCCGGGAACCCCAACTTCACGATGGACGCACACGATAAGGGAGTCAACTACGTCGACTTTTATCCCGGGCCTGATAAGCCCTACCTCGTCACGACGGGTGACGACAAGGCAATTAAAGTGTGGGATTATCTTAGCAAGAGCTGTGTACAGACGATGGAAGGTCACACGAATAATCCCTCTTTTGCGGTCTTTCATCCGAACTTGCCGATTATCATCAGCGGGAGCGAGGACGGGACCGTGAAGATCTGGAACAGTAGCACGTATCGGCTGGAAAATACGCTGAGTTATGCGTTGGAACGAGCATGGTGTGTGGCATTGCGAAGGGCTGCTAATGAAGTTGCGGTTGGCTTCGACGAGGGCATCGTCGTCATCAAGGTATGTTTGCCCCCAGTGTACAACTATTGTAAATCTCACGAGATGCATTCCATAGCTTGGTCGGGATGAGCCTTCGTACAGCATGGACCCCACTGGAAAACTGATTTACACACGCAATCAACTCGTGCTCTCGGGGAACTTGCAAAGTCTCGGGGACGATACAACTGCGGAAGGAAACCGCATCCCTCTTCCGATCAAGGAACTTGGTACGACGGAGATTTTTGCGACCAATTTGATTCATTCGCCCAACGGACGGTTTGTGACGGTCGTTGGAGATGGCGAGTACATCATATATACGGCACTCGCGTGGAGAAACAAGTCCTTTGGGAATGGCCTCTCGTTTGCCTGGGCGGGTGACTCGAATACGTATGCAGTCCTGGAGAGCAAGTTGAAGTTGAGAGTGTACAAAAACTTCAAGGAGAGGGGCAGTGCAGGGATGAAAGGTTCGGGCAGCTGGTCGATCGATGGGTTACATGGAGGCCCGCTGCTTGGGGCGCGGGGGAAAGGGTTTGTAGTGTTTTGGGATTGGGAGAGTGCAGAGATCGTGAGACGGATAGACGTCGATGCTAAAAATGTGAGGTCTCCCTTTCTTTATTCGCAGCGGCGTTCACCGATTATGTTTCAAGATTTATTGGTCAGGGACGGGATCCCTTGTAGCGATCACTTCTGAAGAATCATTTTACATCCTACGCTTTGACCGGGACGCATATAATGCCAAACTGGAGGAGGGCGTCGAGATCATGGACGAAGGCGTCGAAGAAGCATTTGACGTCATTTCTGAGGTTTCGGACAAGCAAGTATGTTTTCCTACGATCGGAAAGAAGCTCATCTGGCATCCTTCATAGCGTCATGACTGCGAAATGGGTTGGGGACTGTTTTATCTATACCACAACAGGAAACCGAGTCAACTACTTTGTTGGCAATGAGTCCTATACCATTAGTCCATCAGACAGGTATGTATTGTGTGGATGGATTCGTTTATTCGTTGATCTCGTCCTTTTAGCCCTCTGTACATGCTTGGTTATATACCAGCACATAATCGGGTGTACCTTGCAGACAAGGACATGAATATCTATGGCTACGCATTGTCCTTGAGCGTGGTTGAGTATCAAACTGCGGTTCTCCGTGGCGACATGGAAGCTGCCGCCGAGATCTTGCCCACTATACCAAAGGAACAACTGAACAAGGTAGCACGGTTCCTGGAAGGCCGAGGTGGGTCTTTCCCTTGTGATCTCCATCTATTCATCTGCTCACGCGACACATCAAAGACCTCAAAGAGCTCGCGCTGCAAGTGACCAACGATCCAGACCACAAATTCGATCTGTCATTACAACTCGACGACCTCGACACCGCTGTCGCGATTGTACGCTCTGTGCCTGAGAACGAAGCAGAAACCAAGTGGAAAGCGTTGGGCGATCGGGCGTTGTCAGTGTGGCGATTTGATCTGGCACGAGAGGCGTTTGAACGGGCGAATGATCTGAACGCGTTGATGCTCTTGTTGCTCTCGACCGGCGATCGGCCTGGACTACAACAGCTTTCTGCCACTGCGGGTGAGCTATTTTGGTTGCATATTCGTCAGTTCTGTCGATAACGTTCTTCCTTTTTTTCCCAGAGCAAAAGGGGGCGAATAATCTGGCGTTTGCCACGTTTTTCCAGTTGGGAGATACCAGGGCGTGTGTGGACCTGCTTGTGAAGACGAACCGAGCGCCGGAAGCGGCGTTGTTTGCTCGGACGTATGCACCAAGGTGAGAGCAGCCGGGATGAAAGATCTGGACACAGGTTGCTGAAATAGCTTCTAGTTTGGTACCACATGTGGTGGACATGTGGCGCGGGGAGCTCCGGAGCAAAAACAAATCCAAGATCGCAGCGTCTATTGCACATCCGATCGAGAATGCGAACTTATTCGAGGAAGGATGGGAGGGAGCGTTGAGCTGTGAGGAGGATGTGCGGTCGGTGCATGGGGTGAACAGGGACGTGGACGCAGTGTCAAGTTGACCGGTTTCGTGCGCATAATATAGTTGCCTGTGTCAAGAACATACTTTGGCCGTTGACATCTTTGTCGACCGTGGCTAGTATATGTTTACTTCCTCTTCTTTCTTGAGATGATCTGATGATGACTTTTGTGAGGGATAAACAATGACATTGGCCTAGTGCTGCAGAGAAATTGTATGATCTATGGGTGGGTGTGGTGGTGGATGGCTTTGCAGACAGAGCTATGCACCATCAGACAGCTTGATTTGCAAACATGCAAGACAACCTGAATGGAAGCAATATCATCATCCTCAAGGGGCTGACACTTCCAACCCCAAGTTATGCAGCATCATGTTTCACTGCCTGGATGTACTATAGTACTGTGTACATAAAGCTCAGAGTGATAAATTTCTGCAATGAGGAAGAGATATATATATGATGTGCATGAACAAGCAATAGTACAGATTAGTTATTTGGGAGGTCTGCAAGTACATCTGAGCATTGGGTGTAAGTGATGTATAAGGATGTGGTAGTGCCTACTCACTGTCAAGACCGGGTCAACTCCTGAGGGGAACTCTGGAACTCTGGAGTTTTGGTCGGAAGGGACTATGGCTTCACTGTATGTGGTGCACCCTTGTCAACGTCGTGTCCCCGAATTTGGATGGAGGGTCGGAGATCAGAGATGGACGTGAGTAGAGGAGTGGTATCTAAGTTGATATTCAAACTAGAGTACAAGTATCGAGTACAGAGGGTTTACAGTGGCTCAAATAAGTGTCCCAATGTTGGGGCATTTTGGAAAGACTTGACATTTGCAAAAGAACTAAAATGTATCAGCTCTAACTCTTGCAGGGTCATAAATAGCCCTGACCCCTGCCCTAAAGATGAGCCCTTAGTCATGTGATTTGGTTGCCATAGGATTGAGATATAACCATTTCAAAATGACATGTCATTGGGACACTTATTTGACCC
>JBBPNZ010001108.1:0-11115 GCA_038091195.1 Phylloporus rhodoxanthus
TTATCAGTCACATATGGTGAGGGAGACGAGGCCCTGGGACGACTCTTGTCTCAGCTACTCATGAGCTCGGGGGACATGAGTATCCTCGCCTGGAATGAGAGATCTGGTAGCTTCGACAACCAATATCATCGTGTTCAGCCAGCTGGTGGCCTCACACATTCCGCCTGCCATCCCTGGCGCTGAGATGGAAACAATCACTGCCGGGCTGTATGCTCTGTCGCTTGATCTTGACTTGGTCACAAGATTATTTAACCGAGTGGATGAGTTGCCCACACCGACCTTTGCAGGACAGCGGATGAGGCATCCATGCCTGGCATTCAAGATTAGGACTATGACACCTTTTCAGAGTGGATCAGAGGTCATCTTTCGTGCACAAGCTGGTGTGCTAGGAGTTGTGGAAATCAAGCCTAGGCAAAATCTCGGACAGGTGGATTCTCTACATCTCGTTCACCCTTGGATTGACTTTCTTGACTGACATGGTGCTGGGAACATAGTACATATTGTGCCCTCCGAGGGTGAACCTTCTGAGCCGGACGAATTTCATTCCCAGACCCTGCCAGCATCTCGCATGTAGACCCCCTGGATGATGCAGAGTCACTCCCGTCCCCTTCTACTGTCCCGCTGATTCGGATGCACCGATAGAATTCCTCAATCGACTGAGGCAACCATTTGGCGCACTCTTACTCGCACCCACCCGACGGAACGTGGCAGAATTGCTACGGAGTGTCATCAGAGATCACGTCGGCGACGTTGAACAGGTTGACACAGGGTGCACGTGTGCTGGACGTGCTTGATATATCCACGAGATGATCTTTCTCGAAGAACCTCCTCTATTACTCATTTCGTGCTTTCCGCATTTGTCAATGTCTCATTGTATATTTTCGTCGTGTGGATACAACCGAGTTGCTGTTGCATTCTTGTGTGTACCCAGGATGCAGGGAGCGTCCAGGCGACTTGGGGTACTCGCTCGTATTACGTCTGTGGTGCTGGCGGGGTTTCCAACCGGGATGGTCGAATAGACCATGCCGCTCCATCTCGTCGTAGTCTGTGGCAAGCATCACTGGTGTGTGACCCTGAGAGAAGCACCAGCAAATAGATCGGAGCAGAATACACTTACAATGACATAATACTTATTCATTGCCCTTGTTGTCTAGCAACCATTGGAGTTGGACAACTCGGTTGCTTGACGACAAGTCGCTAATCACTGATCTGCTGGTCGCTTCGGCCGTGCCCAGTACCGAGCTTGCCAAGAAGACCTCTGGACGACCATATATGGTATCCCTCGGCAACTCTATTCATTTGCACTGCAGGCGCTCCAATCAATGCTCTGGAATCGTGCAAAAAAATTACGTTGTCTGTCCTGCAGGCTGCAGATAAGTTCATTGTCGTCAAGCAGTCCCAAGTTGGATGCATCTATGATTAATAGTGGTCAACCGAACTGTTAGCGAACATATTTCGGCACAATGGTAACGCGGTGCGACTTGTCCAGCCCGGAGGACGTCCATGGCGACCTGAGCCCCATGCTGGCTCACTGCAACATTTGGTGTTGCTACGACGCTGCGAAAGATGCGGGTATACCATGTCGTCGTTGTACCGTCAACGATCATACCAACGTGTGTGGCACTACTAGTACCGCGAGAGAAGCATGAGTAAATCGAAGGTCAGAATATACTTGCATAGCACTTATTTATTGTCCTTGTTGTCAAGCAATCCCAAGTTGGAATCATGTATGATTCGTAGTGGTAAACCGAACTGTAGCGAGCATATTTCGGCACCAATGGTAACGCGGTGCGTCATGCTAGCTCACTGCAACATTCGGCATTTGCTGCGACGCTGCGAAAGAAGCGTGTAAACAACGTCGTCGTCGTGCTGTCAACGATCAAACTTTCAAATCAGCAAGTTCTTGAAAATTGAAATGAACTCTCCACACCCGTAATCTTGCCATAAAAAGACAAGCACCTATCCCACCGAGAAGATGCTGGTGAACAATTGCAGCGCGAAATCGCTTCAGTCATCGGCGCTGAGAAGGCGTCAAGGGTGTATAAAAGCGACTGTGTTGAGCTCGAAATTTTTCAACGCACTTAAGCGTCCTGAAAGCAGTCACTCACAGTCAATCCCTACTCGCAGTCAATCCCTACTCACAGTCAATCCTTACTCACAGTCAATCCCTTACCTCTTTACACCATGTCGTTCAACAAGGGGCTTTTCCTTGCACTTATTGGCATGGCCACCGTCGCTGTTGCGCTGCCCACTCCCAACGGGCTCACTGGGGAAGTTCCCGGCTTAGTTGGCGGTCTTCTCGGCGGTCTTGTCAAGTCTCCGACTGGCCCTCCTTCGGGAGGTCTTTCGGGAGGCCTTGGCGGGTTGCCGGGGGGCCTTGGCGGGATACCGGGAGGCCCTGGCGGGATACCGGGAGGCCTTGGCGGGATACCGGGAGGCCTTGGCGGGATACCGGGGGGCCTTGGCGGGATACCGGGAGGCCCCGGCGGGTTATCGGGAGGCGTTGGTGGGTTGCCGTAAGACTTGGAACTGGCAGTGAGTATTCGATCATTGTACGTTGGACATACAACTTACCTATTTCCTCTAGCAATGACCTAGCCACCAAGTTGATTTATGGCGGTATCTGGGAGAGCTATGGAGGTGGTTCAGAGGATTGTTGTATACGTTCTTTTGGTTAGAGATTCATTTCTTGAGAGGTGCACTGCGCACAGTCCGGGCATGATACCATTCAGAGACACTTTCGATTAGCCTTGACGGCTTGAATAAATGTGCTTGTGCTTTGAGTCGGATGTTTCATGAGGCTAAAGGTTACATCCTCGTCCCCTCCTGCGTGCCGGGACCGCATCACCGCCCACGCCCACGCCCGCGCGGGCAACCTGGCCACACTGGCGCACCATTGGCAAGCAATTCCACCCTTTGACGACGGCTCAGATGCATGGATAGGTAGATCGTGGTACTAGGGCAGATATGATTCACTACGATACCTTGCCAGTCGACATCCAGTTTGCATGTGGTTGTCCATGGCTTGTCATCGCGATGTCCTTGTGAATTCGAGTAGCAGTGCAGGGATGGCGTGGGGCAGCGCGTTACGTCTCGTCGTCATGTCGAGTGTGGCCCAGTGGTGCACAGGCAACATAATGTCAATGCGAAGGTGAGAAGAAGAGGCATAACTGAACCCCAGTGAGAAAATGCTGTATGTGGGAGCACGCAGCGCTATGTACCAGTGGCCATAGCGTTCTGGATGGCAGCATACGAAATGGGCGCCCCCATAGCGTCAATACACACTAGAACAGGGTTTTTGGTATATGGTCGTGTGATTGAGTAGTGTACCGGTTCATGACACTAAAGAGGATGGATTTTATTACAGTCGTACCGACAACTTCAATATGGCGATTTCAATTTGGTTCATTGGCATGGCATGCTGTGCAAGTTCCATCTTGGGAACATTGACGTCCCTTCCTACAACCGCTGAAACGCTCACCTCCCAGCATTATTCGTACTCTTACCCACATTATGGAGATCAAAAACCTTGGAGAGAAATTTGGACAGTTCCGGATTCTCGTTATCGGACGGGCCAACGCGAGCAAGACAACCATTCTCAAGAAAATCTGCGACTCTACAGAAGACCCGGAGATCTACGACGATTGGGGAAGAAAAGTTTGGTCTTCTTTCTGGTTTTAATCTAGCTGAGCACTAATGTTTTGTGATCAGGTTGATCGTGCACAGATCTAGGAATCTACAGAAGTGCGTGCCAGTCGTAACATTACATCCCATTTCCAGTTTCAGCTAACATCCCAAGCGCGGAATACACGACATTAAAAATGAAATGGTCTTCCGAAGTAACCCGGACTTTGTATTTCATGACTCGCAGGGAATCGAGGCCGGTGGCATAGAGGAATTCGAGCAGATGAAAGACTTTGTTACTGAACGTGCAAAGACCCATCACCTTAAGAATCGCATTCACGCAATATGGCAAAGAGACATAATAGCATCCACAGTACATTGAACATAATTTCTTACTGAATAGGTACTGCATCTTGATGGACCAGTATCACTGCACTGTGTTGAGTGCAGAGCAAAAGTTTTTCAATGAGTGTGACACAGGAAATGGTAAAATTCACTTTGTTATGCCATGCCTTATATCTCAATCACCATTCAATTGCAGTGCCTGTTGTGGTTGTGTTCACCAAGTGTGATGCACTCTTGCCTGTGGCTTTAGGGAAACCCAAAGCAGATGAGAGGAAATTGCCTTTGCAAGAGTGGTGCATGAAGATCAAGGAGTATGCAGCAGAGATGTTGAGGAACAACACTGCATGGGAAAGGTTGAAAGCAAGAAAGTATCCTCCAAAGGACTATGTAGAACTGGAAAGTAAGTACAATTATCTTGTTTGTTATAGCTTGGTTCAATTTTCTTTTATATAGACATGCACAAATCTGATAATGAATGTCAGGTCCTCTTAGAGAGAACTGCAGTAGCCTTGAATGAGGAAGCCATGCAAATGTTACTAATTACTACTCAGCATTCCAGCATGTTGCTCTGCATCCAGTATTGTATGAAAAGGTGGGTGGTCCTTAGACAATATAATTTGATCAAATGTTAACTGATTTGTAGAGTGTTGCTGCCATTTCTTGCTGATAAACATGGTTCCATCTTACCATTTAGTGGTAAAGAGCAAAATGAATTGTTTACTGATTCTGCAACATGGTTTCCACACACACATGCAAGAAGCTTTTAATTAGTCAATTATTCAAAATCCAGTAATATAATATATTATGTTTGCACTTATAGGAAGTATGTACAGTAAGTACTTTGATTGTTATATACTGTAGAAATTCAGAATAATGCTAATCCTGGCTTCTCTGTTCTATTCTGCTGCTCTTTTATTTATAGTCTGTAAATGGTCTGATTGTCATTAGGGAATTCAGAATGGTGCTGATACCTGCCTGTCTCTTCCACTACAGTGAGGTGCAAAACCATTGCAATGTTTAACCCCAAACCAGGGCATGAAGTGCCCTGTAATCAATTATGGGAATTTCACTTTGCTTTGGTGGGAACAAATAAAGTACAAGCCCTTGGCTATAACTTTGTCACCAGGATCATGTGATTTTGCTTATATACTGCAAAGATACATCCATTTCAAAACACCAATACCATTGCAATAGTTTTGCACCCTTTACTCATTACATTGAAATCAAGTGTTATTTGGTTATGTTTGGTTATACAAACAAACATACACATATTAGGACCATGTCTGAGTTTAAAATAGTTCACATGCATCTTTGTTTCCAACCACAACCACCATGAGATCCATCTCTCCTACTCAAAAACAAACCATTCTCTATGCTTGATGCTGGCCAATCCACTCACTCTATTGCATCCACTACTGGTCTCAATGTGTCTACCATATCCAGATTACGCTCCAAAGAGCATTCTGAGTTTCAAAAAGCTACTGGAGGTTATTCACCCAAGCTTTCCTCTGCTAATGTTTGGCATGCCATTCGTCTCATCTCTTCTGGAAAGGCAGAGAATGCTGTTCAGGTGACCAAGGCACTCACCAATATAGTCAACCAGCCTCTCTCTACCTCCACAGTGTGCAGACAGTTGAGGAAAACAGGTATGAAAGCTGTGGTCAAGTCCAAATGGCCTCTTCTTTCAGCCAAGCATTGCAAGGCTCATCTAGACTTTGCTTATGCCCATAAAGATTGGACTCTAGAGGACTGGAAGAAGGTAGTATGGTCTGATGAGACCAAAATCAATCACCTAGGGTCAGATGGGCACAAGTGGGTATGGAAAAAGGCAAGGGAAGGGCTAAGTGATAGGCTGGTACATAGAAGGTACAGTGAAGTTTGGAGGAGGTTCTTTGATGATGTGGGGCTGTATGACTTGGCAGGGAGTTGGCTATACTACCAAAATTGATGGTAGGATGGATGGGGACCTTTACCTTCAGATTTTGAAGGATGAACTGCTCAATTCTTTGCAGTTTTATGGTCTTGATCCTCCTGACATCATTTTTCAGCAGGACAATGACCCAAAACATACTTGCAAGAAGGTGAAGGATTGGCTTCAAGAGCAGGATTTTCATACTATGGTATGGCCTGCACAGTCTCCTGACCTCAACCCCATTGAGCACCTCTAGGGCTATCTCAAAAGGAGACTAGCAGATCATGACTCCTCTTCTAAGGGGATTCATGAATTGTGGGAGAGAGTTCAGGTTAATTGGGAGGGGATACCAGTTGAGGAGTGTCAGAAGTTGATAGAGAGCATGCCTAGAAGGATTGAAGCAGTTATCAAGGCAAAGGGAGGCTATACCAAGTACTAATATACCCTGGAAAGCAAAAGGTGCAAAACTGTTGCAATGGTATTGATGTTTTGAAATGGATGTATCTTTGCAGTATGTAAGCAAAATCACATGACCCTGGGGACAAAGTTATAGCCAAGGGCTTGTACTTTATTTGTTCCCACCAAAGCAAAGTGGAATTCTCATGATTGATTGCAGGGCACTTTGTGCCCTGGTTTGGGGTTAGACATTGCAATGGTTTTGCACCTCACTGTATATCATTCTCTTATTCATAGGAAGTAAGTGGTCTGATTGTAATTGGGGAATTCAGAATGTTGCTGATCCCTGCCTGTCTCTTCTACTGTGTTGCTTTCTCATTCATAGGGAGTAAGTGGTCTGATGTCATTGGGAATTCAGAATGGTGCCAATCCTTGCTTGTCTCTTCCACTGTGTTGCTCTCTCATTCATAGGGAGTAAGTGGTCTGATGTCATTGGGAATTCAGAATGGTGCCAATCCCTGCTTGTCTCTTCCACTATGTTGCTCTCTCATTCATAGTACAGTATGTAAGTGGTCTGATTTTTATTGGGGAATTAGAATGATGTTAATCCCTGCCTGTCTCTTCCACTGTGTTGCTCTCTCATTCATAGAGAGTAAGTGGTCTGATTGTCATTGTGGAATTCAGAATGGTGATGATCCTGGCCTATCTCTTCCACTGTGTTGTTCTCTCATTCATAGTATGTAAGTGGTCTTATTGTTATTGAAATTTAGAATGATACTGATCCCTTGTTTTTTCCACTATGTTGCTCTCTGATTGTCTTTGAAATGCTACTGATTTTATTTTTGTAGAAGGTAAGTAATCTGATTCTTATACTAGGATGATATTAATCAGCTCTTATAATATTTAGCTGGTGTGTTTTATTCACTATTTATTTTTCTAACTTTGAACTTGATGTTCTAGGATATAAGTCCTATATTAATCCTTATATTAAAGATCTCCTTTTGAACTCTTGCTCATTTCTACTATTAAAGAAGGTAAGAAAATATTTTTTTCTTCTTTACATTATGATTACTTTTCATTCATATCTTTTTATGTATGTATTGCAGAATGTATGTTATTTTATTGTTTTGTGTTTGTGAGAAATTGAAACAGATTTATATAGGTGGTTGATTCTTCAATGGTATTTGCTTTATCATGCTTTAATTACATATCTTCATAACTCATTTCATGAAATGGTTAGATGTCTTAGAGCACATTCACAACCATGCTATCCAGTTCAAAACCAAGAGTATGTTTGTTGTTTTTATGTTTATGGATTCTCTAACACCACACAGTCCCATCTCCCTTTTGGTGTTAGTGCATGGATGCAGGCTCTTGAAGCAGGCATTGGTAGGTTTTAAACAATATTTATTTTTATGGCAATAATTACTATTTGTAGGTTGTGCTCTGATTTTGGAATACTCCTTCTTTCTACACCAGCAGAAAATTCAGAATCCACTTGCAACAGCAGCTGAGCAGTACACATCATCTGGAGTATCTGCTAAAGTTGCCAAGGCACTCACTAAGTTCTACCCCCAGTACAAGCCACATAAGGAGAAGGAGGAGGAGATGCCTCAACTTATTATGAATCTAATTTCTGAATGTTGTAGAAAGTAGATTTTGGTGTGGGGTGCAAGTTGGGGTCATCCCAAGGGTCCAGAGGTAGGGTTGGTGAATCCAACGGGTTTGCTTTTTGAGTCTTGTCACAGAGTCTGGCAGTGCACAGCCACAAACTTGGGACCAAATGAGAAAAATGGAAGTGAGATGATGGGGGATGAAAACTCATCCAGAAGATGATTGCACAGTGCAAACACAAGGCTTTATAGTCCAGGCATTTCCCAGGACTTGGTAACTATGGTGAATCCTGTTCTACAGGATTCAAGGAAATAAAGAAAAACAATGTTCTAAAATGGTATAACACAGTAGCAAATGAATGATATAACTATAAATGGTCAAGGACGATATGTGGGAAATGAAATGAAAGGATAAAAATGAATCCAAAATGTCAGATTGAAGTGGATTGAAGTGGATTGAAATGAACTAAAGTGGACACACACCAGATGCACACACAGACTAGGACAGATTGCGATGGATGGAGGATGCAGTGCTTGGGTGAGACCAGGAGACCTGTGAAACACCTAGAAAAGGGTCCTATGAACATAGAGAGCAATAGCGCTCTACAACATATCATTTGTAAGCTATAGAATGCTTATTTGTGGGTATTTATTGAAAAAATTTTGTAGCCAAGCATGTTGGCAAATGAAGGACCTGTACCTGTGATCATCAGGATTCAGAGTGTGCTTGTAGGATAAGGAATCTACATTGTGAAGTGTATTGTAGAAACCAAGTGGAAAAGAATATGCAAGCTTCTGTCATCTTTTCAAATGTCTTGCTGGTGTGTTCTTGGGATGTTGAGTCTTGGCCCAGTTTATGTACTTCTATCAATGTGTTGGTACTCTCCCTCCCTTGTCATGTCAAGTATGTAGAATCATGGAAAGAACAGTACACCATTAGAAACATAAGAAACATAAAGATGCACAGTATGTGGTAGAACTCCATACAGGAAAAAAAAATGAGGCACATATTAATCCATCACCATGAACCTCTGGAAGTACACTAGTTGGAACAAATGGGTCAACAGCACCAGCAGCATGATCAGTCCTAAGTAAAAGATACACTGTTTAGTACAAAAGAAAAAGATGGTTGAGGTTACATGAGGCCCAACACGACCATTGCTCTAAAGCTGAGCTCTTTTGGTGCAGGCACAGGCGACTTGATGAGCTGTCCATCCACACCTACTGTCTCACCCAACTCTTCCAACCACAGTGAGCTTGACTTCCATCCCCAGCTCTGGCTGATGGAGAACACGTCGGGTACACTGGTGAATCACATGCCAATCGATGGCCCAGTTGTACTCGTGCATGAGATTGAAAAGTATGCAGAGAGGGATGGACACGGATGCCTGTAGGGCTGTACTGGCGCAACTGGAGGAGCTGTCGCTGGGATGGCGTTCCCGGTCGATTGGTAAGTCGTCTAGAAACTCGACGAAGTCGACGGGGGAGAATTGGGAGTCCCACTCCGGATACGCTATATTTAGGGGGAGCGACGAGCGGCAGGAGACGAGGTAGAGGCAAGGATCTGCTGTGTAAGTGAGGGTAACCGGTTGTGGTTGCACTCGCCTCGAGCGTCAGCTTGAACCGACGTGGAGGGTGCAGGGATGGGATCGACGCTTGACTGGCGGTGGAGATAAATGCTGAACTTATTTTTTCCGCACGACTTAAACCTACACGTTGAACAGGCTCCCTGCGTACCAGATGATCCAGATCGTGCATGAATGCAGGCGAGACTTTTCTTTGACCGAATCAATGTCCCAAAACTCGACTGCAAAGCGACAGGAGGATATGGCGACCAGCGAGCCTTGCCCGTTGCATCACTTGCAACACACTCGACAGCTACATTTCATTCAGCTTTGAGACCGAAGAAGTTCGTCTCGGAAGTTGTGGTGCGTGACGGGGATTTACTATCCACCAAAGCTAATGGGTTGAATAGCTGTTTCATGGACGCGCCATCCATGTCATTACCTTCACCGATACGCAACGATGAATCCTGGGCCAGAGCCACTGAATCATAAATGTTGTCCTTCTCGTTTACAGTAGACTGTTGCATGGGTGAGTCTGAAAGTCATGCGAGAATTTCTGCAGTGGTACTGCAGAACCCAAGCTCTCTGTCGCGTCCCGTGGTGGCGATGGAAAGGACGTACATGGGCGAGGAGTTTCTCCTTGGCCTCGCAGTGATGCGACAACACAGTAACGATTGTCCAATGAGGTTCTTGCAAAACAGATATAGGGACAATCAGTCGACCTGTTGTAGGAGCAATATTGCAATGATATCATCAACAAGCTGGGAAAACATACCAGCAGTGCGGAGAGACAAACGGAGAACTCACACAATACCATATGTGCGTAATTAATGGATGCCATCACGGAACATGAATTCCCAATCCCTTTTTGTCGGCGTCGTCATTCCCTGTCTCCATCACAATTCAATGAGGGTACGTGCCAAGTCGTATCGTTGACGCTCTCCCTTGATGAACAAGGCATCAGAAGAGATGAGTTCTCGTATCCAGGCTGAAGTCAGTCCACTGGGGGATACGATGAGGTGTGGCAGGGGAGGACCCATCTGTGGATGGTCACGCTGGCAGTGTTTCTGCGCAACGCCGGGAGGTTAGATGCTGAATTGGGAACGAAACAGGGAACACTGAAGCTTTTTCCTGAAATTCAACTACAGTATGTAGTTTGAACTTTTTTTTCACTATTCCCTGATTATTACTGCTCTAGACAGAGAAACCCACTAAACGTACAATGCCAACACAATCACGATTGCGCAGGAGACGGCGTCCGCCTAGTACGTCCCGTAATAGTTGGGCTGGTAATACACATCCACAGCGCCAGACTGTCCCACGATCGTAGCTCTCATGTGTGCCAGACGGCAGCGTCGCGGCCGAACCCCACCCCAGTACCAGCTGGCTGACAGGGTTTCCCAGCCGGCGACGCCGCTGCAACTCTATTGGCCACCGTGCGCCACGCGCCACACAGTCAGATTAAAGAAGCCCACATACAATGTCGGTATCGCGATCGCGGCCGTCGTCATGGGCATCGCAGCAGCTGCGCTCAGCTGTGGCGTCCCCTTGCAAGATCCAGCAGACGTGCTCGTCTACGTCTGGGGATTGTATTGGAACCAGGACGAATAGGCGTATTCCAGCTGTCCGGCCGACCTTGTAGTACTGCGCCTGTGTTTGC
>JBBPNZ010001109.1:0-11109 GCA_038091195.1 Phylloporus rhodoxanthus
TTGTGATGATGTGGCTGATGTGGCTTACCAGTTGTTTGCTAGTATTTACTTGAAGTGCACACTTCCCTGCAAGTCCACTCTGAGTCTCTTTGGTTACTCACAGTGGACTGCAGGTACTGTATCTTTGTTCTATACCTCTAATATTATCATTGGTTACTCACAGTGGACTGCAGAGTCGTCCTGAGTTGATCCCAACCTTGGCTAGTCGCCCTCAGTCCTTTATCAATGTATTCCACTAATCTTGAAACATAAAGTAAAGTCTTGGGTAGTCCCAAAACTTACATTGGAGTTTGTCTAGGAATCTGATTTTTGTGGTATTGAAATCATGGGGTGGCAGGCTATGTCAGATGGACTCTAGAGCAGAGTGGTGGATGGCACACACTAACTACATATTTATGCTGGAAAGTGGGTTCAGATCTCAAGCTTAAGATTTAACCCCCACAGATCTGAGTTACATGCATCCCATTCAGTGACCCAGGCCTAAGTTAAAGCTTAATCTTGCAGTTACAGTTTGCCATCCTCACCCCTTCCCCTCAGGTCTACCTGATACATATGTTTAGTACTCAAGGCCTTCATTGTCATCATTGATAAACCATCATTATTGTTACCATGTTCAAACAGCCTACGCTGCTCAGTAGTGATGAGGCTCTTTTCCAGTGAGTACTCCTTCCACCACCTTGCCATAATTCCCTTCTTTTACTCCTCAATAGGGAGGACAACATCAAACCCCTAGTTGATGATAGTGACCACAATGTTCCTTATGATGCCTCTGACATCCTGTTAGATTCGGTGATTTCACACTCTATTCATGTTCATTTCACTCTCTACCACTTTTCCGCATCTTTCTAGCTTTATTCTGCGCTTGTGTGGTGCCTCTTTCACTTTGTGATGATGTGGCTGATGTGGCTTGCCAGTTGTTTGCTAGTATTTACTTGAAGCGCACATTTCCCTGCAAGTCCACTCTGAGTCTCTTTGGTTACTCACAATGGACTGCAGATACTGTATCTTTGCTCTATACCTCTAATATCATCATTGGTTACTCACAGTGGACTGCAGAGTCGTCCTGAGTTGATCCCAACCTTGGCTAGTTGCCCTCAGTCCTTTATCACATCCCACTTCTTCTCTCAGTCAATGACATCCCTCTCCAGTATTGAAGAGAATCTCACCATCAACATCACTCAACCACACCTCATAAATATTGATTGAATCAGGCATCATGTGTATTAAGCTAGCTTAGGATCTTCTGTGGACTATATTGTCAATGCTTGGAAGAATGCATCAATATGAAGTACAATCTACAAATTACTTCCTGGTCGTGTTACCATACATGCACTGTACCAGAACATCTTCCTTCATGTGCTACCACCCTCTTACTGCTCTTGCATTCGCAGTTGATCTCTCATCCCTGTTAAAGATCAGATTTAGCCACCCTCTTCAAGAGAGCCAACCTCCACCATTCCTGGTTGGTACAGTGTATCAAAATGAGGAATATATAGTACAAGGGAGATGTCGGCTATACAATCCTATTTGATAGGGATTTAGCTGAACTCCACATCCTTGTCGTTCCATGATGACTTAAACAAAGAAACCACCCTAGGCACGCTGTTGGTAATCATCATAACACTTGGGCACTTTTCTCTCTAGATATACATTGTGGACAATGTTGTTCTTCATACCATAATCTCCCACATTATGAACACTCTGGCAACATCTTCATTTCTGGTCTGCTATTGATGAGGCTAAAAATCAATCAGTTTAGGCTGATCTCTACCCCTTCTCCATTCCAGATCTTGCTTCATGCTATCTTTGTGGTAGACCCAACCTTTATCGAAGCCACCCACAAAAAATACAATCAACTTTATTGGAAACCAGATGACCATGTTAAGATTTCAGACTCAACCCTTGGTAACAAATCAGATAGATTGGTTAGCATCGACATCAAAAACCAATGTGCAATTGTATGTCCACTTGATGATCCAGAGGAATATGAACTTCCTCTCTCCTCGTTAAGTTGTCATAATTGTGTGGAGGACATGGTCCGGGTCATTGCTGACCCATTCAGTGACTTGGGATATGTTCACCACCCGAATCTAGGTTGTTCAGAAATGATATGTGATGTTGATCTGCTACTTGATGATACTGTATTATGATTATGGATATACTAAACAACCAGGTATTGTATTTGATGCAAAATCATATATGGTTCTAACATATTGTATTTTCAAGTGCCTGGATTCCTCTTGGAGTCTCATATCCTAGATCAACCAGTTTATGCACCATTCAATGTGCTTGCACAGTCCAAGTTGGCGATCTGGTGGACCTTGTCAATGGGAGCTGTGGATATAATTGAGGATATGTTACCCAAGACCAGCAACTTGAAGGTACATACCCTCACATTTGTATCTGAGGGGAGGGATAGTGCCGGTCAGCAGCTAGAGGTCCCCATCTCAGCTGTACACATCATTTTCAATCATCATGCCTTGGGATTTACAGCTGACCACAGATACAATGTGAAGCCAGACAATGTTGTTTTCATCCTGAGAGGGGATTATATGGAAAAATGAGTACCATCACTAATGTCTCATTAGAGGAAAAATCACTAGTTATTTCATACCATCCTAATTCTCAGGTGAGTTCAATGTGTTTAAGACATTATCGTGGCTTGAAGTGACTTGACTAACTTGTTTTGCATGATGTCATTGATTCACTGAGGCCATGCACCTGCACCATCATCATCTTCATTCTCCACCAATTCCTCTTTTCTTTATACATCAAACCCACTATACTTAACATAGTGGGAACAACAAAGGCATTACACGCTGGCTGCTATGACCGTTTATGTACAAGTCTTGAAGATGTGCATTCCAGTGTTGAACTAAATGTGTTGGGGGTGCTAGCATACAACAACAATGCCTTAAAATGTTCAAACAAGCCATTATTGATAGTATGAATGTCTATGAATAGATTTATCTCTGAGCATATTGATTGCTCAGTAGTAACAATGCCTGATGGGAACATGTTGAGCACCATGAATCAAATCAGGAACTGCAATGCACCAGCTATCTACCAGGCACTGATGAATCATCAATCCAGCAGCTCTATCAGCTGGTAAATGGATGTATATCAGGATGACATCATGGTTTATTCAAATACACTGAAGAAACATGCTTAGCATGTTTAGATTGTTTTGGACATCCTACAATGAGAGCAACTGTATCTTAGCTCTGGAAAGCTTTACTTCTTGTGTCACAAAATGAAGATCCTTGGTCATATCATTGACAACAAAGGAATCCAGATGGATCCTGATAAGATTGATACTATTATCCATTGGAAGATGCCAGCCAACCATGACTTGCTTGACAGACAATATCTATAAAGTCTGTGTGCCCATGGGCATGTTATGCAAGCTAACCAGCAATACATAAGATCCCCTGGATGTGGGGTGAGGCTGAGCAATGCAATTTTGAGCAGGTTAAATGGCATGTACATGGCTGTTGCAACCACCATTGTGTGGCTCTGGGGTATGGACCCAATATGCCTACCATTTGGCTCATGATGGACACCTGCATCAATGGTATAGCTGTGGTCATGGTACAAGGGCTAGGCTGGAAGTCAGCAATGAATTAGCATGTTCTTTAGTGTGAAAATAACACCCACTTAGCAGAACTGCCCAGTTCATGAGCAGAAGGTGCTTACAGGGGTTAAGGGAATGCTATGTTACTGATGTTTTGCAAGTGGCACCTTTTGTTTGGTTGACTGACCACAAGGGCTTGATTAGGGAATAGCATGGGTATGGTGTACCCACATGGGCCTCAGGTGCAGGTGCTCTTGTTAGACACTCATACCAGTACCTGCACCCTGAGCATGGGTAGACATTATTTTCATATTACACAATGACGACAAGGTGATAACCACAGTATCATGGTTATCATGTTGTTGTCTCCCTCCAGTCATTGTGTCCTCATTCCTAAGACATCATGGTTGTGGTTGGGTCCTTGTCACTGTCATGTCCAGATGGCAATCACTTTTCTGTTGTTGTGTTGTGGTCATTGTCATCCTATGTATCATGATATGTGGGGTGCATTGACGAGTCATTGCACTTGCTGACTGCTAGATGGGGGTGGGGGTGCCATTATGCAATTGTGCACATAGGGCATTGTTATTGTCTTTCTCCCATTGTCATGACCTCATCCCTGATGTGTTGTGGTTATGGTTGTTGCATGTCCTCAATGTGTCTTTGTCATCCTGTTTGTGGGGTGCATCAACAAGCCAATAGGCTCATTGACTGCTAGATGGAGACTTATGGGCATATGGGTGCAGGGCACTGTTAGATTTGGTGATTTCACACTCTATTCATGTTCCTTTTACTCTCATGATGTTTTCCATATTCAAGTTTCCTATCTACTACTTTTCCACACATTTCTAGCTTTATTCTGTGCTTGTGTGGCGCCTCTTTCACTTTGTGATGATGTGGCTGATGTGGCTTGCCAGTTGTTTGCTAGTATTTACTTCAAGCCCACATTCCCCTGTAAGTCCACTCTGAGCTTCTTTGGTTACTCACAGTGGACTGCAGGTACTGTATCTTTGCTTTATACCTCTAATATCATCATTAGTTACTCACAGTAGACTGCAGAGTCATCCTGAGTTGATCCCAAGCTTGGCTAGTCACCCCTAGTCCTTCTGAGCTTCTTTGGTTACTTACAGTGGACTGCAAAGTCGTCCTGAGTTGATCCCAAGCTTGGCTAGTCACCCTCAGTCCTTTACAGTATCAGGCACATGCATTGGCATCATTGTCCTATTGTTGCCTTCATTCTCATTGTCACCATGTCTGATGATGTGGGTGCAGTTGCACACCCATCATCATCATGGTGTCATTGTTGTTGCATCCCTGTCATTCCCTTGTTATGGCCATGGTATTTCATAGGTGCAGTCACTGTCATCCCTCTCATTATTCCCATACCACACTGTCATCTTGTATTGGACTTGTGTAGTTGTGGTAATGAGTGTCCTACTATACTTCCAGCTCTCTTGCCAATGGATTGAACCACTTACTATTGCAAGGCACTGAGCACTCATGCCATTGAGTTGGACATCCTTGAATCTACTATATCCATGAGCTCTGAAATTGCCGGAATTACCATCTAGCTCACCAAAGGAATTAAGCTGGAACAGAGCCAAATGGAAGTGGCAAGAGACATTAGGAAGTTGAGGCCTTATGCAACTGAGAAACAGCATCTCAGCATTGCTAGAAAGATTGAGCAGCTTAGTAGCCAAATTGTCAACTTTCTTAAGTAATACTTAGTGTACTTTGATTCACATTTCAATAATAATCTTCTACTTGGACCCAGGTCCACTCATGATGAAGATGAGGATTTATCCTAGGAGAATGAGCCATCTGGTAAGGATCTATTAGCTAGTGTTAACAATGAATGCCCCAACTAGGCATGGCTTCCTTTCCCCTTAGCTCTCACTGCTGAAGAATGTAATCTCCTTGGCATTCAGAGTCTAGTCATCCAAGAACTCCAACTAAGAGTGGAACAAGTGAATAATACACTCCATGAGATCCAAATGCTTGTTGTAGAAAGCTATCCTATACTGGACTAGTATATGGCATGCTTCATCCCAGAGGACTAAAAGCAGGGTTTTATCCCAAGTTGGCTTAGTTGATGCCAAGTTACAATGTTACTCAGCAGTTTACTGAAAATGCTGAATGGCCATGATAAAGCTCAGTGCTGACAGGGAAATCTTAGAGAAATATCAAGTCTTAAAAAATAAAGACTTGAAGGCCACCACTGTGGCTATAACCCCAAACACTCAGGGACTACAGCATAAGCATTTGTCTTGGCTCTGGTCCATGGATATCCCAAGGGACATGAAAGCCAATGAATGGATGGAAGAATGTAGATAGTGTTTGGAGTTCTCAGACTATTACTGATTATAATAATACTTCTAGTCTATTGCATATACTGGCTACAAGCAAAGGCTATGAGAGACTGATGAAGCTTAAGCTTAAGCTTTTACAAGCCAAGTTCCAATGGGCCATGAATTTTTTCCATCACCAGGCCTGCACATGAAGAAAGAGAGCCAAGGAAAGTCAAAGGAAGAGGTATTCTGGCCATGCATGCTATGCTACACATCAAGAAGCAATCTATTCAAGACTTCTGGAGCAATGTTGGTTGAAGAAAAGAAAGACTGAAGACCAGGCTGATTTTGATAACTAGATACTGGTGGCACCATATCATAGCAGATCATGTGATTCATATTCCATTCATGTTTTCTATTTAAGAAACAATGGAAGTTTGTGGTTTGCTGAGTCAGAGTTGGTAAACATTTTCTCTTCTCTAACTTTGTCATTCTAGTCAAGTCTTATCTTATCACCAGAGGCCTAAATCCCTATGAATTCCTAGTCTATCAAGGGGTTCTACAGCCTCATTACACCAAGTCAGAGGTACACTTGCTTCTCTACTATTTTGCCTGCTGAATTGAAACCATGGCTTGGTTCCTTCACAAGACTCTAGTAGACCACTAGCTAGCTATGTAGCACAAAAATATTTGAGCTGAGCTTGTGAGTGTTGAAGTAAAATGAGGATTATCAAGCTCATAACAATATAGAATTGCTATTCATATCTTTTGATCATTTACACACAAAGGGCATCTATTCCTTGAGTGAGTTCCAAAGATCTTAGGGCCTTCTACAATAAAGATGACAACAAGCAAAGGATTTGCCAAACCATGGTCTACATTGGGAAGAAGGCCTTCAATCTTGTGAAAGACATTTCAATATACCTCTCAAATTAGCATACCCTAAAAAACCTTGATACTTGTGACTTCTCTTGACCTTGATGGGCTCAACAAACCCTTCAGATCACAAAACATTCCCTGATAGCAGAGGAGCCATGGATACAAGAAAATCTACCAAAGAATATTTTCAGGTATGTCCTTTATCAAAAATGGTAATTGACTTGCTGAAAAGCATAAAGAGCATATGGTTAGAAGGTGATATCTTGCCACTCATTGAGGTCCTCTATATGGATCTAGAAAACCATTGCACCAACATTCTCCAGGCCCTAGAGGAGCATTTCAACAACATTCTTAATGCCACAGATGATACTGTAATGGCATGGGAGGTCTACTTAGCCTTGGATGTCTTGGGGGACTTGGAGTACAGCTGTAGTTGAGGCCAAGTTAGATGATCCAGATTCATATCTGTAGTAGTAATTTGAATACCAACTCTGAGACATGATAGCAGTTTAGTGCCAAGTGGAGTAATCATCAATATTGAGACCATGGATGCCATTCTTTGACTTCTCATACAGTTCTAACTGCCAAGAGCTAAATTTCTAATTGATCAACTTGGGAATAATGCACATGATGCAGATGGTGAATTTCCATCCATTCATACATGTTGTTCTACATGTAGAATGATATAATGCCTCAGTTTCCAGCAACTTCTCCTACCCCATGCTCTAGCAATTGCCCAGATAGCACAACAATGGTCCCAAGGTTATATCTGAGTCTCATTCCCAAGGTTGGTAAAATCATGTTGAGGTCTTCATAATCACTAAATGTCAGAAGCATATCTATCCATTGTGGTCATCCATGTTAGTCAAGGTGGATTGGACTTGCTTGGTTAACCATCACAGAGGCTACACTATATATATTGGGCCAGATATATAACAGCTTGAGCATCTCTCCATTTCCAGTAGTGCATGCCTATTTCTCAAGGTTGATAATAGCCTCCCAAGCCTTCTTGTACATCTCAGGGTGCATGATTGCTAAGGCTCCTCCTAGAATCCCCCTGATGTAGCACATGCTATGAACCCATCAGCAAGCACCATTGCTGAGCTTGACTTCCTTTAAGAGCAACAAGACCTCAGGCTCATGCTTATAAACCTTTGATTCCTTTGGTAAATGAGACAGAAATGTAGGATGGTCCACTTACATTTCAGCCTTGCTGATATCAAGTGAGGGACAGATTGATCACCCCACAATCTTTAACTCCTTTCTTGAAAAATGATCTAACAGTCTACCAATTGGCTGTCTTCTTGTTTGTTATACTATTTGCCAGCAGCTGTGCAAGTATGATTGTCTGTTCGAATAACCAACTCTGTAAGCTTCATTACATACCTTCTACTGAGATAGTATGCAGCAACTCACCTGATTTAGCTTACTGATACCTCCTAGGCCATAATGTAACCTTCACAGTCAGTAATCATTATAGGTCTTTGAATCTCAGTGAGTGGTTAAAGGCTTGAAAGTCCTTTCTCACCCATGGACTGTGATTCCTTGGAAGTAAGAGGATGGCTCTGAACCTGTCCTCAAGGCTTCTTCCTGAGGTATATGATGTCAATATCTTTAACCTTGACTAGATTTTATTATAAAATGTTTCAGACTTTACATTATTGTTCTTACTCCTATTTTGATAAGCTAAAACCAGAATATCAATTAGTCAATTGGTTTCAAAAATGACCTTCAGAGAGAAGTGAGGTAAAGAGGGGAATTCAGGCTTAAGGCCCAGCTTATGCTGAAAAAGCTCCACCATATAGGAACTTATGAGATCACTTTGATAGAGCATCCATTAGGCTAGGATTATATGAGCTAGTACACATGGAACTCAGTGGTCATCACAAGTGTAAGAGAACACTATATATTACCTAGTACACATAGGACTAGGCATTAGCACAGGTATGGTGTACCTACATGGGTCTCAAGTGTGGGTGTTGCCAGGGTGCAGGTGTGGGTGTCCTTGTTGGACACCCATACTCATATCCATACCCTGAGTGCAGGTAGATGTTACATCTGTCTTGCCTAATAACAATAATGAAAAGGTGATAACCACAATATTATGGTTATTGTGTTGTCATCATATATAGTATGGTGATAGTGGTCATCATTGCATGTCCTCAACACATCTTTGTCATCCTATACATGGGGTGTGTTGATGAGCTGTTGGGCTCATTGACTGCTAGAAAGGGACATGTGGATATATGGGCACAGGGTACATGCATTAGCATCATCCTCTTTGTTACCGCATTTGATGGTATGCATGCAGTTGCACATGCATCTTTGTCATGGTGTTATTGTCATTGTCTCCCTGTCCTCTTCATTGTCCTCTTCTTGTCAGTGTGTCAAGGCTGTTGTGCCAAGTTGTGACCCCATCCTTGACATGTTAGGGTTGTGGTTGTAGTCCCACCCTCATCCTTGACATGTTGTTGTTGTTGCTATCCCCATCCCATACTGTCATGCTATCATCCTGCATTGGGCCTATTATGGTTGTGGTTATGGTTGTAGTCATGCCCTCATCCTTGATCTTGCATTGGGCCTATTGTAGTTGTGATTGTGGACATAGTTGTGCCCTCATTCTTAATGTGTCATTGTCATCCCCCTTGCTATCCCTATCCCACACCACCATGCTGTCATCCTGCATTGAGCCCATTGTGGTCATGGTTGCACCCTCGTTCTTAATATGTCACAGCTGTGACCATGTCCTTGTCATAATTGCATTGCAGGCATTGGTCAAGGAGGACATGGAGGTGATATGGGGTGTATTGGACAAGCTATTGGGCTCATTGAGCTAGAAGGGATGTATGGGTGCATAGGCACAGGGTGCATGCATTGGCATCATCATCCCATTGTTGCCCTTGTTGTACTTGTCACTGTATCATATACACCCCCAATATGTCAACTGCACCATCAACCCATCACTGTTAACAACACAAGTGTGCAACCACACCTTCACCACTGCTATTGCCTGCCAGAGGACACAATGACAACAATGAAGCAATGTTGTTGATGACACAATGCCATCAATGACACTACCATGACAATGACATGTCAACTACATCTTGACGATGCAATGACAGAGCATGGTACAGTCATACCCACACCACCACCACCACTACTGCCTAATGGACATAACAACAACACTGTGTGTGCAGTGCAACTGGCAGTGACAATAACACCATCACCATGTGCACAACCACATGGCTGGTGGTTATGACAATGATACATGCAACTACACACATGGAGATGACAACACATGCAGCCATGTGCCTGGAGCAGACAATAATGACAATAACAACAATGCACTGTCATCAATAGCCTAGTGCCACCAACGACACCATCACAACAACAACAACAATACAACAATGACAGCATGTGCAAATGCATGCCTGGAGCAGATAGCAACAACAACAATAACACTACAACCCTGCTGCCATGTATGCAACTGTGCTTCTAGAAATGACAGCAACAATGTCAATAATGATGATGCAGTGTTGTTGATGGCCCAGTGCCATCAATGACACAATGATGTCACCATTGTCATCACATGTACAACTGCACACCTCAACCTAATATGGCAAGGACAAGTAGGTTGGAGATAAGACAACAACAATTCCCCAATGCCCCAATACCCTAACCACAATGACAACGATATGTTATCCAATGACCAAAATTAGCCATAGGTAATGTACTCATGGGTCATGGGTCCATGAGTCATCCAGATCCAACCTGTACCTATACCCATAAATACCTGTACCTTTGCAGATCTCTAGCCAGCCCCATACCCATACTGACAACCCATACTAAAGACCCACAGGTCCACTGCTACTACCAGTCCCATCACACATACACACAACAACAACAACTATTAGGGAACATGAGGTGTGGAACTAATGAGAGAATGGAGTGAACTAGATATAGTGAGTAAATAGTTGAAGTATAGTAAATAATGTGATACTTACCTCCAGTTGAGTATAAAGAGACTGGAAGGAAAAGAGGGAACTAAGATATATGTGTAGGATATCATCTAAGTATATCAAAAAAGGAAATTAGAAATAAATAATACTATGAATGGGCTGATCTCCAACACACACCCTCAGTCTGAGCATAGGTAGAGTCTATCAAAGAAGATTAAGTGTCCAGGGCAAGCAAGTGGCTTGGTGAATCTGTTGGTGAGCATATTGCTGGTAGGTACAGTAGCTCAAATAAGTGTCCCAATATTGGGGCATTTTGAAAAGACTTGACATTTGCAAAAGAACCAAAATATGTTAGCTCTAACTCTTGCAGAGCCATCAATAGTTCTAGCCCTTGCCCTAAGGATGAGCC
>JBBPNZ010001110.1:0-11097 GCA_038091195.1 Phylloporus rhodoxanthus
AATCAGTAATCTCCCCGACAAGATTGGCGTTACTGCCAACATTTCGATCAATTACAGGGCCCCGACGTTTGCGGACCAGGTACCATGCCATCTTGTTAAGTTATTTTTGTTTTAACTGGTTTGTTAGTTTATCGTGATCAAGGTCCGTTTGGACGAAAAGAATGGTCGGAAAGCCAGCGTTTCTGGACGCGTCCAAGACCTGAAAGGCAACCTCCTCGTCGAAGCCAGGTAAGTTCTTTCCTCTCTACTAACCCACGTATTCAACCAGCTATTCCAGTGCCGTCTTCGTGCAACCAAAGTATTCAAAGATGCTGAGCAACTCTGTCGTCAAGAAAGCCATGGGCGAACCGGAACCAAGGAAGAAGGATCCCGTCTTGCTGGCCGAGGGTATCCCTCCACCGGCGGCTAAATCATAGATCAGTCAGAGCCGCCGACTTTATAGATTGATTTTTCTGCTGATAGACGAAGGACAGGAAACATGCTATATATATTACCGCTACAGCCTTGGATATACCGTGCATAATACCATAGAAATGCTCCAGATGTCTAACATTTTAGATTCAATCCATATATATCAAGCTGTAATAAGAGACAATGCGGCCACAGGTAAGAGGTAGATCAATCTCATTAGCTACGCGTGCATGAAATCTTCGGCATGGTATTTTGCAAAACACAGTACAGGAAAAAGAGGATTCTAACAATGCCTGTTTATCTCGCGTCCTCTACGCCTCGACCGTTGCACCTGTGACCAACCCAGCCTCCAACGCCATTGCATAAAACTGACTCGACGTGTCCGCCAACAAGACGTCCGGCGCGTCAAACTCGGCCACACGACCTTGATCGAGCACCAACACGCGCGTCGACTCGATGATCGTGTTCAAGCGATGGCTACATAGCGTAAAACATCACATCAGCAGTCCGTCTCCACCATTGGAAAACACATACGCGATTGTCAAGATGGTGATCTCGTCAAACAGGGGTCCCTGAATGATTTCTTGAATCGCGTGATCCGTGTCCAAGTCGACCGCAGACGTCGCTGTTCAGTACATCAGTGCGAGGGAGATGATCAAGCCTGTGTCAAGAGTACCTTCATCTAGAACGAGCACCTTGGACTACACAATCATCAGCGACGCGCTCGTTCCCAACCAAAGCAAGCACTCACCTTTCTCAACAACGCCCGGGCAAAACATAGCAATTGTCTTTGCCCAGTCGACAGCGATGAACCGCCTTCTGATACCTGCGCATCAAGACCCTGTGCAAGGCTCTCCACGTACGACTTCAAACGGGCCTAGCGACGAGCATATGTCAGACGAAACAAGGCACGTCGAGATAGATACACACGTGTTCGAGCGCGACCCAAATATCCGCATCTAGGTACTCGCCCACGGGATCAATGTTCTCGCGGAGCGTACCTTCAAACATGTCTGGACTCTGAGGAACAATCGAGATCACCGATCGCACTGTCAGGATGGGTCAGTGCGTTCGGCGAGTTGGTGCTCAGCAGATGGACGTACAGTCATGCAACCCGACCATGCTAATGTCTACATCGTCAATGAGAATCTTTCCAGATGTCGCTTCCAAGATGCGGAATAGCGCAAGGAGCAGCTGAACACCAAGTGATCAGGCGCAGACAACCGACAATTAGCATACAAAACTCACAGATGACTTTCCAGCACCCGTCCGCCCGACGATTCCAATCTTTTCCTTTGGTTTCTGTTCAAAAGAACATCAAACGCCAACTCAGAAGCACCATGAAAAAAAGTACACACGATGGTCAGCGAGATATCTTTCAACACCAAATCCAGCTCTGGTCGATACCTCATCGAATACTCGCTGCACCCAACATGAGCAACCTCGTACCCAACACACGTCTCCACCTACCGGAACTCGACTTGTCCCTTACTGGGCCAGTCCGCAGGCGGCTTGCTATCCGGCAACTCGCGAGGTGCCTCGGCAGGCAAATCATTCGCATAATGCGTGATGCGCTCCACGCTCACCACGTTTTGCTCCACCTCGCTCGCTGCACGCACCAGCAAATTCTTGCCAACCCCTCAGCAGTTACACACAAACACCGTTCAGAGCATGGCACTCACCAGCGCAAAGGTCGTGCTCAACGCATAAGACAAGACCATCCCGACGAGACCAGCGTCTATATCATCGCTCGTCGCGACCGCAGCGACGGCCAGGGTCGCAGTGAACAGGATGACGACCGCACCAGCAAACGCCAGACGAAGGGAAAGCCATCTGTCGACAAAGATACCGGGAAGGTAACACATGAGATTTCGATCGAGGCGGAGTGCGTTTTGTGCGACAAAAATGGTTTCTTGGTTGTAGGCTCGAATGGTCGATAGTCCGGAGAGCGTCTCAGAAAACCACGCAAAGATGGGTGATTTGGAGACTGCGTCAAGTCGCTTGAGTTCGCGCGAGGTCGAGAGGTAGTACCTGAAGAAACACGGGAATCAGAAATAGTCGCAAGGGGAACCACCTGACTGACGCAGTCACCCGATAGTAGAACCATGACAGAGGTACGA
Source organism: Phylloporus rhodoxanthus (assembly GCA_038091195.1). Taxonomy (NCBI): domain Eukaryota; kingdom Fungi; phylum Basidiomycota; class Agaricomycetes; order Boletales; family Boletaceae; genus Phylloporus; species Phylloporus rhodoxanthus. The sequence goes on from JBBPNZ010001110.1 coordinate 2,532, forward strand.
GGGCGAGAATGAACGGGGGGAAGCTGAAAATGATAACCAACACGATAGATGCAGTGGTAGCACCTGTTTTGACCGACATTTCAATGACCTGATAACACAGTGAGCAGATGCGAGTATTACTAACGGGCGGTGCACTCACTCCCCCAAGTATTGAATCGACGACGTAGATGTCACGCGAGAACAGGTTTAAAATCCTGTCATCTCCTGTTAACAGGCATCATGAGTCGACGACCATCATACCTTCCAGTAGGTGTCGTTTCAAAGAAGCTCAATGGTGCCCTCATGACGGACTCCAACATCTATCAGGCATTCGTTAACCTATCCTTGTCAAGACTGGCAGAACGTACCCCATCGTGCAAATACTTGGCACTCCTCAGCGTACACAGAACCCAGAGTAACAATCCCCCCATGGCAGCCATCAAGATTGACGTCAAGTTGAAGGCCCCGTACCCGATCAGATACGGATCACTCAAGCCAGAATTCTCACCAGCCCTGTGATTGCTCTCGCTCCAAAGACGGAGCATAAACGTGGACATGATCGACAAGACCTGAGCGGACGCCATGGAAAGCACAAAGAAGAAGAAGCCCGTCTTGGATGCCGCATGGAGGTATTGAAAGTAGACCTCTTTCTTGACACGCCCCTGTTCGCTGTGCTCCTTTGACAGCCCGGAAATGGGGACATCGCGGACGGGTGGGAGAGGTGCGATGACGGCTTTGGTGAAGCTTGCGCGCCGGACGGCCTTTTCTGACGCGGAGTCGACCTCGTCTGTCTGCATCGCTTGCAAGTTTCCGTCACTCGTCGTTGGCGTACTGTCGCCACTCCCTCTTGTATCCGGTGTGGTATCTGATCCGCTCGCTGAATCAGACGCTGATCCATTCGCGGCGTGATTTTTACTGCAGCGCATCTTTCAAAACAGTCACACCTTCGGGAAAGAAGGCAACTCACACGAGGTCCCGAACAGCTCCATCGTGGTTCGAGATGAGCTCTCGATATGATCCGGACTCGAGGATGATACCACGCCGAATATATGCGAGCTGATCAAAGTACTTCAGAAACGCAATACTGTTGGTGACGAGGATTCTAGCTTTCGTAGAAAGGAGACCTTGGGGGCCAATAACGTTGTCTGGTGGAGCCCGTTCTTAGTCGACGTTCAGGTTTAGCTGAAAACTAATCACGTACCGAAAACATGACGGGCGACATGGGAATCAACCGCGGCTAAGACATCGTCGAGGAGGACCCTACGTCAGTATGTTAGTACGCAGGCATGAAACCTGCGATTTCATCACTCACAAATCGGCCCTGGAATACACCGCACGCGCCAGTGCGACGCGAGCACGTTGTCCACCACTTAACTGGGATCACATCATAAATCAAAGATGAGCAATTTTGATAACGAAAACCTACAGTGATTCCTGTAGGATCACATCATTTCCAGACAATCACAGTCTTTGTGTTAGAAACTCACCCTTTTCGCCGACTTCAGTCATGTCGCCCTGTTGGAGGACCGCCAGATCAGGCTTCAGCGCACAGGCTAAGCATAATTACGAGTCGGGCACCATTCATGCAAAACACAAAAAGCACGTACCTTCAATGACGAGATTATAAAATACTTCATCATATGCATGCGAGAACAGGATGTTATCGCGGATGGTGGCGGACAAAATCCTGGGATGGGTGAGCTATCCCATACTAACAGCAAGCGTCCCGGGCATACCAAGGATTCTGAGCAGCATATGCAACACTACCGGACAACACAACCTCTCCTTCCGTCTTTCGCATGTCACCAATAATGGCAGAGAGCAAACTACTCTACGAGGATCGCGCTTTTAATACATGTTTCCTCCCACGTAACAAATGACACACCTTTCCGGATCCGACCCTTCCAAGGATGCCCACCAACTCGCCTTTGCGCACGGTCAAGTTAATGCCCTCGAGCGTCGGTTCTATGCTATTCTTGGTCCACTGGAACACGCCGCCCTTGACCGACAAGATTTCATCACCGATGTTCAAAGTGCGTTTCTCGATCCGTTTCACGCCATCCTCTTGCAGCTCTTCCGCACGCAAGAACTTGGAAAGACGCTTTGCCGACACGATGGCCTCGATGATGATGGACACTACTTGACTGAACTACACACAACAGACATGAGTGACAAAACGTGGATCCAACAATATCTTTCATACCATTCCAAGAGGAAATTGGAGAAGCATGAAGAGCGAGATGGAGGGAAAGATGACGTCAGCGGTGAGCGGCCTCGTCGAAAACACCGAGGCGGTGGCAAAAGAGCTGAGCGCAACGATCACTGTCCCATAGTCAGAAAACAGGGAGCAACGAGAACAATGGTACGCACACGGAATGCCACTCCAGAGCGTCATGTTCATGGCGGTGGTGATGCCAATTTTTCGAAGGAGCCTCAGCTCCAGATCGTTGCGGACGTGCAAGACGCGACGAATGAATGCGTAATCCCATGCATATAGTTTGATGCTTGAGGGGCATGACCATGCATTGTTTATTGAGGAGGAACAAACACTCACCTTTTGATGTTGGCGAGAAGTTCGCTCATCAACCTAGTGCGCTGATCTCGATTTTTCATCTGCTGCTGATGCATCCCTTTCAGAACTCGCACGATGAACGTGTTCAAGGGTACAGAGAGAATCATTATAGCGACGCCGACAAACGCCGACCATCCTAAAAGCCTATAGAGGGAAATGAATGTGATGGTGATCTAATTGCAGGGTTAGAAAGGTGCATACGCCCAGAATGGTGAACATGACACGCCTGGTATGGGCCAGAGATAGCGATGAGTCCGAGGGAACAAAGGTCTTGTAATTTAGTCGCGTCGACAGACATCAAGTTGACTATATCGCCAGTTGCACGGCTGCGCTCGTCACTAGAAAGGACGAGGGCCTTTTTATATATGGCTGTGATGAGGCTGGCGCGAATACGCATGCCGGTCTCGAAACAGATCCGGAAGTACTGGACGCGAATACTGATTAGCAAGGAAATGGTGGTCAAGAGAATATCTTGTTACCTGCTGAAGGATGACGGTCTGAGCCATGGATATAGCAAACATGAGAATAGCGATGGTGTAGCCCGGGAATGGAATTGCGCCCATGAGGCCTGTTCCTTTGTTATCCTGATATGCGGAGATGTAGGCCAGAAAAGCCTCCAATAACAGGGGATGTACGAGAGCCAAGCTGTCCTGGGTGAGCTTGAGAAGACAAGCAGAAAGGACGGGACCGCCGTAGGCCACGAACAGGGCAGTCCACAATCCAGAGCTAAGTGGGAGAGGGTGAGGCGGTAAGCTCGGACATGATGGGTTTGCTTACTGTCTTTCAATGGCTCGATGGAGATGATCTCCGAGTTTTGCGGACTCGTCGCTGGGAACGAGTTCCGGGAGATCATCTTGTGTAATGGCAACCTGGGATCCTTTGTGCAAGAGAGGCGTAAGCCAAGCGAATGACCATTTGCTGAAGACGTTGGCGGTGATTTTTGGACTTTGGCTGTTCAAACTGGGCGAATCATCAGGCGAGAAGCATTCCAATGCAAAGGAAATGAGTCCAAGAAAGACAATTGTCCATTTCAAAGGAACGAGGGGTGCAACGGGGAATGTAAGCACGTAAGACCGCGTCCAGATAGACAATGCGATTGCATAGCAAGGCCAGAAGAGCAAGACGATGGAAGACGAGGATCGTGCGCGAAGATGATTTGATCGGATCAAGAACACGGCAAAGAAGAGGGCAAACGGCTCGAGTAAATAGGGCAAGTTGACTGCTGTGGTGATCTGACCAGAGATGACGAAGAAGAGGGTAGTTAGACTGATCAGAAAGGCAAGACCAAGGAGGGTCTGAAAGCGGGTTCAGCATGCACGAGACAGAAACGAAAAAACGCACAATCTTTGTCCAGAGTCGCTGGCGGCTACGGCGAGAAAGGTCGCGCACAACTGCACGCGAGAGCACGCTGATTTGAACGGATGCGGCGAGGATAAGGATGGCAAGGAGAGTAGTGAGGACGACGCCCTCCTCGACGCAGAGAGACAGGTCAAATTCTCTCCTGTATGAAGTCCAATTCCACCCATCGCTGTCTCGGCATTGGACAAGCACCGTCATGGGTGAAAGCATTCAACTTTTTTACATCTCCCGGTCTTTTATATCCTGGGCGCCCAGGCTCTTTCTCGGTTCCTTTGCCAATTATCGTGCGACTTTGATGGAGTGATCAAGTCTTTGAATCCTACAGAGTAAATGTATGATTGCTTTCATGTCCACCACCGCGCAAGACAGGGAAATTGGTACACAAGGTGACGTCCAATTCGCTTCCTATTCACTAATAATCGGTTCATTACAAGTTATGATTTATGAATGGGTATCCGAAGTCCAGGAATTGAAACTAGTTCTTTGGCAGCAAACTGAACTCCTGCGAAACTCCCTGAGCGTACAAATCAAACTGCCCGTGCTTGCGTCGCAGCGACTGCGAAGCCACACGGCGCAGCTGTTCAGCGTGGTTCTCGTCGTTTTCCCCCCGGGTCCTGTGCATTCTTCGCTCCATTCGTGCCTTCGGCGCCACCCCCGGCTCCACTCCGCACGTTTCTTCCGTCGGCTCATTTGTGTTTGTTGCATTCGCCAACGCCCTCCTCTTGGATACCTTCTCCAACACTTTCTTCGGTGCAGCCGGCCGATCTATCTGCATCCGACGACGCAATGCACTTTCCGCTAGCAGCTGCACGTACTTCTTCCGTTGGGTGCATACTTCGCCCTCGCTGGCACACGATACCGGCGCGAAAGCGACGATTGACCTCTCAGCGGCCACCTGCGTCGTCTCTTTCCAGAGATATGGGAGCCTCATCGGTGTATATCGTACGAGCCTCGTATCGTGCGTCCCGATCGGCAGGCGTAACTATTTCCCAGATTAGCTACACTTCATGGTAGCCCACGCCAAACAACGCACCAAACGCGGGGCATGTTCAATATGCAGCATCAATTCGGTCCGGATCACCTCCAGCTTACTCGTGATGAACTTCTATCAAAGATCTGTTAGCGAGATAAGGGGAGAAGCCGATGACCCACCTCGTCCACTTCCAGATGGAGCACACGTTGTTCCGATAGCCGAAGAAGAAGCACGAATGAAGACGCCCTGGCGATGATAAGCATCTGCCATGGGTTCTCGGGGTGACTCGCATCGTGGCCCAACGACGTAGACCTGATCACGTCCTGTGTGCACCCGGTTCGTCAGCGAGACGTAACCTGCCCATTGACTCGGACTGACCAGTGCGGAGGCGCTGTTGTTGAGCGACGCCATCACCTCACCCGCTTCTTGTTTGGCTTCTACTATCACCGACCGTATAACGTTTACGAACACGAAGGATGCGTTCCACAGGATTATGGCCAAGCGATAAACGGCTTCGAGAATCTGCCAGAGCGTTGCAAAGGTGGACATGGTTGGCGTGATGTCCGTCTTGGAGAAAGATGTCCGAGGTTAAGTACCCAGTCCATATTTCAATCAGGCCTGTTAGCACCATGACGTCAAGCATGCCGATACCACTTTTGGTAGTACCATGCGACTCCCCTCTGTGGCGTCCCCGAACAGGCTGGCGCCGCAGCACCAGGACGATGACGTCAACGAGACCAAGGATGACGAGCACCGCGATATGCGGATGCGCGACAATCCACCCTCTCATTCAGACGAGCACCGTGTCAGCTACTCACGAGCTCAGGGGACACGGGTATCCTTGCGTGGACAGGGACATCTGGCAGCTTTAATACCTGTCTTCCAACCAATATTCTTGTGTTTAGCCAGCTACCGACCTCACACATTCCGCCTGCCATTGCTGATGCAGAGATGGAGCTGCGTGCTTCCTCACTTGATCTAAACCTGGTCACAAGGTTGTACGACCAAGACTCCCTATACCGCTCTTTGCAATACAACGAATGAAGCTTCCATGTGTTGCCTTCGAGATTAGGACCATGTCACCTTTTTGGAATGGATCAGAGATCGTCTTTCGTGTGCATGTTGGTATCCTTGTAGCCGTCGAGATCAGGACTAGGCAAAATCTCATACGGCTGGATTCTGTGTATCCCGCCCACCCTTGGGATCGACTTACCGACATGCCACTGAAAACATAGTAGAGACAATCCCTGAGGACAATTTTTCTCAGCTAGGTGAACTTCTTGCATTACTTGACCTTTCCAGCGCCTCGTATGGAGATTCTCTCAATGTCACCTCGCTCTTGCATTCCTCTGCTGTGTTGCTGATGGACAAGCAGACGTGTATCTATCAATTCTTTGCTCAACTGAGGTGACCCTTTGGTGTGCTTTTACTCACACCAACCAACAGAATGTGGAAGAATACAGGAGGATTGCTACAGAGAGTCTGATCACTGTCCAGGTGGAGGAGATCATGTTGGTGATGTTGGACAGGTTGATACACTGACTGCATTATTTATGACAAGTGTTATGATTCACCCCTATTCATTTCATTTCTTTGCACTTATCTTTCTTTTCCACAATTACTCATCACCATTAGTCATCTGTCTGACCCATTGGACTTCCATGTCACTTACCTTGTAATTGTGCTTATTCCCTCATCATTCCATGTGATTCCATTGCATTCTTCTTTGTCATTATTGTTTACTATGTATGCTTGCTTCTTGACCTGCCCTGAACCCTGCTAGCTTAGATATATAAGACTGTTGTCTTACTATACATCCCCTCTAAGCTAGGTCTTACCTTTGTACTATGCACTTGCCCAATATAGTTCCTTTCTTCCTCCTTGTCCTTGTGAGTCACCACCCATACTCTGAACAGGAAGTCTACTGTCCTAGGAAGCCCCTATGGACCCCTTGTCACTTGTCACTCTAGGAAGACCCTATGAGCTCCTTTCATCGACCAATGTCAGACAAACCCTTGACCCTACACCTTCTGCTAAGGGACCTTGCCTGTACACGTGAAACCCACAGTGTACCCTTTGCCTATGTCACAGAGGTCATGTGCATGCCCTACCCGGGACTACATGTAACAGTGACAATTCCCTTTGATTCCACAGTCTGCAGCCACTCTTCACATTCTGCAGTCATGACACTTCCCTTTTATTCCCTTTTCTGGATAGTGTCTCCTCTCTTAAATACTTATGATCACTCTCATGTATGTTAAGCTACATAGATCTTACTTGTCCTTGTGTCAATAAGACCTTGTTTATCATCTCACTCTGTGTCTGACAATAACTTGCTTCACTCGAACTGCTTTCTAAGACTAGAGACCTAGAAATCAGAACCTTTGAATCGCTACCTTCAAGTCTACACTTGGTCCTACCTGGAACAAATGTAACAAAAGATCTAGCTTACTCTTAGACCACTCAACTGCCATTGTTGCAGTCCCCCCCCAGAAACAACATTTCTGGACCATCAACTCCATGGGTTAACTCTCACCAGACCACCATCCCAAAAACCCCTAGGAAACCCCTTCCTCCTATGAATCCACCTCCTCTGGCTCTCACTACTCTGCCACATCCACCTACCTCCATAACCTCTACTATGACCACTCCCTCTAACTTCAAAGAACTCTGTCTTGGAACTCTGAAAGAGTTTGATGGAAGCAAAGAAGCTTTTGTGGCCTGGCTGAATGCATACTGACTCTATCTGACTATACATAAATACAAAGGCTTACAATACCACCACTAAGAAGATCGCCTTCATTCTCTCCTACATATATGACAAAAGAGGTCACCCTCGTGTGGGCCTCTGCCTATATTGAAGTGGCTGTTGCTAAAGGAAGCTTTGGGACTATCAATGACTTTGTCAATGAACTAAAGAAAGTCTTTTTGACCTTAGAAGTAAAAGCAAAAGTGTTTGCTGAACTCTAATCTCTCACCCAACAAGAAGACAATACCCTCAGATATATCACTGCTTTCAAAGTAGTCACAGCAAGGAGCAGAGTAACTGACAAAGCTGTTTTTTGTACCCTGTTCTCAGAAGAACTGAAACCCCAGTTGATGAAGAGGATCTATCAGATGGACACTGTCCCCACCACCATCCAGACCTGATATGAGAAAGCTAAAGTGTTCCAGGCCCAATGGAACCGATTCTGATCTGTTGTTTCTTGACATACTCATATGACAACCTGAACCCAACCTGGAACTCGAAACCAATCGACCCGCTTTTACCAGATGAACAGAACCCATGACCCTAACACTATGTTACGCGTAGCGTATCCAATGGGCGAGGCTCCTAAACGTGCTGACTCGAGTGATACTCACGAAGAGACCAACTCAAGAGACAACGAGGAGGACGAGAGTTCGGTCAAGGGGGTTCCTTGAACGAAGACGAGGACGAGGATCGTTCAGGGGTTTCCTGAAACGAGACTAAGACTAAGATCGATCAAGGGGTTTCCTTGAGCGAGACGAGGACTAAGAGTTCGACTGAGAAGTCGCAAAGATGAGGACTTGATAGTACGCTAGTATTGCGCAGTTCAAGACTAAAGTATTCGAGATACAAACAAGGTATTTATATGTGTCTACCTTGCGCACGGACCAAGAAATCAAGAAAGGAAATGAGAACGAGAAAGGAAAAGAATAAC